>PVLD010003189.1:0-46742 GCA_004027595.1 Dinomys branickii
ACTAAATTTGCATGTCTGTATATGGGTCCATACATCTACAATTCGAAGATATCAATGGATAAAGCAACAACTACTGTTGAGACCATATCACCTTGTCTATAGATTAGTTGTGATTGTACTATTTTCTATGATAATGGGTGTCTGTTTGTCAATATGTTTTTGTACTTTTATGTTTCTAAAATAAAAAAAAAAAAATGTTATAAGGGTAAAAAAGATAGTATATTTAAAATACTGTCTGGCATGTCCTTATACCCTTTTCTTCCTTTAGTTTGTACTGATTTCATTAGGTCATTTGAAACACTAAAGAAATTCAAACAAATCAGGCAGGAGCCTTTGCTACAAAAACCCCCACAAAACAACAAAAACAGCAGCCACCACAACAAAAGTGACTTTAAATCCTGGGAGGAAAAGGAAAGTGAATGAAAAAGCAAAAGGTATGTATCCAAAACCCTTCTATTCAAAGGGGCTGTCAGCTTTGACTACTAAGCATTGGGTCACTAGGGCCAGGATCACTGGGGCCAAAGACTGATGACCAGATCCACTCACATTCTAAGGTAGCTCTTCTGGATCGTGGTCCAGGCAATGTGTTGTTTCATTTTGCTTTGTTTTTCAAGTTTCCCAAGAGATTCTACTCTAAAGCCAAGGGCAAGAACCCATGATCTCTATACAAGCCATGCCTAGAAACCAGCCTATTCATTACTGTTTCTCATTAAACATGCTCACCTATTGCTCTACCCACCTCCACGTTAGTATACTAATGACTCGTACCTTAATACCATTTCACTTTGATCATAGCAGATGTTTCCTTCCTCTATCTGAAAAATTTTGAAGGGAGCACAGTGGACGAGGAGGTAGCAAATAACAAAAAGAGGGGGAAATTATGACACTGTTACCCAAAGAGATCCAAGGTTTTCATCTACTACCTGATGATGGTAGATTAAAATACACTGATGGATCTTCTTAATTTAAAAACAAAAAATAACCTCCCTACACTCTCATACCCGTGTTAACCATCTAATATAAAAAAAACTCAGAACTATCATCCTACATTTTATAGCCACTAAAATGTCATATACTCAAGTGTGTGAGGCTATTCCACTGTAGTGTGAAGAATGTTAGACTTGAAGCTCAAAAAGTATTGTTTCATTCCCAACGTCATCATCTCTTGGAGACCTTTGAAGACTCAATTTGCCCATCTCCAACAGTAGGCTGCTGTGAGGATTAAGTGAGAGATTATACATAAAACTCCTGATTCATATTAGGCATTCTATGGATGCTGTTGAACCAAAAACCCTCTAGGCAAGCAGATGGTGAGCCCACAGTTTATTTCTGGTTGTTGCCCCTACACACATCTGCCCTTTGAGACCACAGAAAACAGCTATTGAGGCTCTGTGATAGCTCATGCTGATGTTGCTAACATTTTTAGAAACAAACCCCGGTTACCATTCTCAAATCAAAATAATGCCAGTTTCTTCAGATGTTTCCCATTAGACTCATTTTCAAATCGTTTATACCTCTTTTCTCTAAACTCTATTTTAATGGCTTCTTTAAAATTATGTAGCCTATGAGAATCCTCATTTTCCATGCTACTTTTCTAATTAACAAATACACAGCCGGACAATCTGATATACTGGTTGAGCCACCTTGACAATTAGTATTCCCATTTGGAATTCTAAATACACTTTACAGCCATACCACCCTGAATGCACCCTATCTCATCAGAATTCTAAATATATTAGTGCGCATGCTTGAAGTTTGTGTATACCTAGATACCTTCCATCGTAATATGTGTTGGAAACTACCAAAGGTCATTTTCTATTGTTCTTCCCATGTCTTAACCAAGAATGTTAATATGCAATACAAAAAGGTGGTAGACTTAGATCATCTCCAAAAGCCATGATGAAGACATGCTAATTGTTCCACAATGAAAAAGTATTTATTTTGTATTTAACTTACTTTTCTAGCATTGGATGGGGAATAAGGAGGAGAGATAATTACTGATGATTCATTGAGACAGATTTTTCAACGTTTGGGTCTTCTAAATATCTAAAATTAGCTTTTCAAAGAACAGATATTGTTTTTATTTCAATTCTTTTCACTGGTCAATATAGCAAATATTATTGCACAGCATAAGCACTAATTATAAGCATCATAACGGAGCCACACCCTCACAATAGTTGACAATTAGTATTCAGCTTCTATAAACAGAAAACACTCCTTAAGGAAAACACACTGTCAAGTGTTTGGTCTGCTATAACAAACTACCTGAGACTGAATAATTTATAAATTACAAAATTTTGCTGGGCATGGTGGCACATGCCTACAATCCCAGCATGCGGGAGTCTGAAGCAGGCAGATTGCCTCAAGTTTGAGGCTACATAGTGAGTTCAAGAAAAGCCCAAACTACATAGCAAAATCCTGTTTCAAAAGCAAACACATACATACACACCTACACACATACATTTTATTTCTACAGGCCTGGATGCTTCAAGGTCCAGAATCAAGGCACTAGCAGAATTTGTATCTGATGAGGGTCTGCCCTATGCTTCCAACATGGCACCTTGCTGTAGTCTCATACGCAAAAAGGTAAGGATAGCTCCCCAGTGCCTTTTTTTTTTTTCCTTCCTGGCAGTACTACAGATTTAACCCAGGGCCGCCCCACAAAGCTACATCCCCAGCTCCTCCCAAATTTTTAAAATTTTTTGTTTTGAGACAGAGTCTCCCTAAGTCCATAATTTGTCCAAGCTGGGCTCACACTCACAGTCCTCTTGTTGCAGACTCCCAGAACGCTGGCCTGTACCACCACCCCTGGCTCTTTGTGTCTTTTTTATAAAGTTACTGTCTTAGTCACTTTTCTCCTTGCTGAGACAAAATACCCAGCACTCAAAGTCAAAGGTTTATTTGGCTCACAGTTTGTAGAGGTTTTAGTTCCTAATTGGCTGGCTCCAAAACAGAAAGGCATAGCAGAGGAGAAAGAGCCTGTAGAGGGCAGAACCAGCAAAGCAGCAACTCTCTTTCTGTCTCATATTTTATCCAAGCTGTAAGGAGCCCTCATACCCGGGATGGGGCATCTTTAGTACTACTGAGAACTACCCCAAATAAATCAGTGGACTAATTTAGTGATTACATGTCCTTGATCCCAACATCACACACTCCAGAGCCCATCACCTCTGAAAGTGTTATCTATGACTGTTTCAAGCTTTTTTTTTTTGGGGGGGGATCCAGACACAAAGCCATAACAGGCACAAATCCATTTATAACGTACCACCCTCCAGATTTAATTTCCTTCTGTAGGTTCCACCTCTTAATACTATCTCCTTGTGGTTTAAGATTCCAGCATATCAATTTTAGGAGATTACATTCAGATGTACCATACATCAACCAAAAAAGAGATTACAGCCACAAATCTGAGCCTGGGGAAAATAAAAATTCTTAATTCTCATGTCCACATCTTTTTGCTTCCTGAGACTTGGGACATAACTTTGGGGTTGCCAGTTTCAGGGGTATTTGATGTGCATTTTGATCTCACTCAACAACAACAAAAAACAATGTTGCACAAAATAGCAGCACAATACATTTACCCATAGAATAAGTCTCCACGTTGCAGCAATTTGCATAAAAAGCTGTGTTTAAGTCCTTTGGGACCCAGAATGTTCTGGTTCATATCTAGATGTCCCCCCAAAGCCCCATGTCAATATAGACAGTACCTATGAAAGGTGATTGACTTATGGGGGTGTTAAAGCTAATTTGACGTCAGGAGGTGGAATCGGGTTGGAAGAGGCAGGTCAGAGTGGGTGTGACCTGGAAGGGAAGACCTCCCTTCCCTTCTCCTCGCTTGGCTCTCTCTGCTCCAAGACACCTGATGTGAACAGCTCTCCACCATGCCCCTGTGCCATGCTACACTTCTCTAGAGGCAGCTGACTTTGTGAGAACTGAGGCTCCTGAAACATGAGCAAAAATACAACTCTCTTCACTTCAGTGGTGAGTGTTGGGTATTTGTCCCAGTTAACGAGAAGGTAACTAAGACAATTCTTGTTGACTTCATGTCTTTCCATATCTCCTTTCTTAACAGGGAGACACATTATACCAAAGAATAGAGCAGAGGGGGAGCAGGTCTGAGATGTCTGTGAGCAAGGTGAGAAGGTGATACTCACAATGAGAAAAAGACAAATAGTGCTAAATATGATTTCTCAAACACTACATATTATCCTGTTAATTGTACAAAAATTTTACATTCTTATTTGAAAACAAACTTTAAATTCACATTTCCACTCTACTGATCTATGTGAATAAATTGTCACATGATATTCTTAAGAGCCGTTAACAATATTTTTAGTTGAATCTGAATCTTCTAAAGGTGTTTCCCTTTCCCCCATTCTTCCTTATCATTTAACGTCTTTTCTACATAAATCTGAAAGACTACGGAGGGTAATAATCAACCTTTCTTATAATCCCAATCCCGAATCTATTTATGGAGCACATGTTAGCTGTGTATTGGTGGGGACAGAGGACTGGACAAGACAGAGACAAACCTCCTACCTTCTATTTTACTCCAGCCTCAAGGGGTTGGAGAGCTGCTCTTCCAATTAAATAAACCACATTTCAAGCCATGGGTGGAAGCACATGTCTGTAATCCCAGTACTTTTGAAGGTTGAAGCACGAAGTTCAACCCCAGGCTGGGCAATTTAGTGACTTCAGAAGAATTTATCTCAGGGATTGGGGTTATAGCTCAGTAGCACAAGCACCTGCCTGGCAAGCAGAAGATCCTGAGTTTTGATTTTTTTAAAAAAGGGGTGCAAGGGCCTTGGGTCAAATTTCTAGGACCACAATAATAAACAAGCAAAACAAAAAAAAAATTAAAAACAAACAAAATTTAGGTCCACCCAAAAAATGTACATACACTTCAAGTAAAGAAACATAGTATGATGGCTTTTGAACAGATGGTGTTACCCTTGTACGGGGGACCCTAAAGGAGATTGTATATCATAGAAAACCCAGTATGCTGCTGGCCCCTAGGGAAGAAACTGAAAAAGCATGTGCTGCAGTCACAAAAACCAAGGTTATCCAAGCAGCAGTTCACTGTATTAATAAACATCTGGAAGCTGATGGCCACCACTTTGCTCACCACTTGTAATTGTAGAGGTCAAAGGCAACTAGTATTAATCTTATGATGACTTAATAAATTTAGTGTTAAAATATTTATACAAGTTTTTCTTTCCTGTAGTGCATATACATTTTTTGGCAGACTGTATATTTGAGGCTGGCAGTGAGAAAACACTACAGTCTCACAAGACCAGAAAAGAAATGGCAGGACTTTGAAGTAGCAGCCTGAGAGAGGATGAGCAGGTGGCTTCAACTTTTGGTGAAAAGAAGCTTAGTAAGCTATGTTTTATATTTAAATTTATTTTATTTTTGTGTTTTTTATTTTATTTTATTTTATTTTATTAAGGAAACGGAGTAATTTATCCACATTCAGAAATTTTACAAAGATTGTTTCAAAAGTAAAGAAAAAACAAAGTGTAAAGAAACCAGGAAGTAGAAACTAGATAGATATACAAAAAACCTATAAATATAGAAGTATTTCTGATAAGGAAGGTAAATTTTACAAAGATTGTTTCAAAAGTAAATTAAAGAAAAAACAAAGTGTAAAGAAACCAGGAAGTAGAAACTAGATAGATATACAAAAAACCTATAAATATAGAAGTATTTCTGATAAGGAAGGTTAAAGGAACAGGAAAATGCTTTTCAGATGAGAAAGGATTCTGTATGATGAAAGTTTCATCGTTGTTGTTCTTTTGTTTTATGTTTTCATTTTTTGGTTTTTGAGACAGGGTCTTGCTATATAGCCCAGGCTGGCCACGAACCCAGAGCAACCCTCCTGCCTCAGCCTTTAAGCACTGGGACTACAGGCATGTGCCACTACACCCGGCCTTAATGAAATATTTTTAGAATGGCCAACAGATTTGTGGAAATTTGTGATGGATAAGAAAGGGTTTTTGTATAGTCCAACAATATTTGTGGAAGTTAGTGCAGGACAAGTGTTATTAAAATTATTATTTATTTAAAGTGGTAAGGCTTTCTTAAAATATTGATCTGTTCTTAGGAGAAGTTTTAAAGAACTGGGCTAAGAAACAAAGTTTTGTTTTAGTAAATCAGTCTTAACCCTGAGTCAGGATTTATTTTAAAGTTTTTTTAAATGATCAACTTAATAATGATATTATTTCAGGTTATGATGATATATTTGACACCCAATATGATTTATCTGGGGGTAAAGACAAGTCTACAACTGAGGACTATGCCTCAAGACTGAGCTTTGTCTCAATGTTGTTCAAAAGTTTTAGAGTTAAATGTACATAATTTAATACATAAATGCAAGGTAACCAATAAGTGCTTTTATTTACATAATATGCACTGCATTTAGATCTTAAATATGTAAAATTACACCAACTTACTTTAACCAGATAAGCATTTTGTTAGTATATAAATAAGACACACTTGTACAATGGGTAAGAAATCTATCTGTGGTCATTAACTTGTTTCCCAAACTTGTAGGAGGTCTAAAGCTATTCTTTGATTCTTTTCTTCCCTTGGTCAGTGCTGTTAAACTTTGTATACCCGTTACATGCAAACATCACATCATTATAGATATCCTCCTAAAACACAGATTCTAAATTTTGCCTCAAAAGTAAGAGCTAGCTTAATGTATGCGGGGCTGATATAAAGCGGTGGTGCTAATTATTGCTAACTCTTTTGTACATTACTTGCATTTATGTTCACTTAAGTGGACAAGCTTTTGAGAATGCATCTTGCCATACTGGTGCCCTTTAAACTTAAATTGTTTGCAATAATAGACTTGTTTTGGTTTATGTTTTTGTGTTCCTAGTCATATTATGATGCACCTAACCACTGTACACCCCAAGCTGTGTCACTACAATAATTAAAAGGTTAGGCTTTGGTCACCTAAAGAACATATTTAATATTTATGTTATTTTACACTAACATGGGAATGTAAATGTATTTTTGGAAAGATAATAATGATAATTTAATTGTCTTGTGTAATGTCAATCATAATTGTCACTCTAATGAAAGAATGTTAACATTCTACAGGAGTGACTTTTAGCAAGAAACCTGAAGGGTGCTTTAAGATGATAGGCCATTACTTATAGTGCAAACAAAGCATGACCCTGACTCCTAATCATGATGCTGACCATGATTCGCAGAAGGGGTAACTGTTCTCCCACCACATTTTATATTTCAAAGTGCCCCTGATATCCAGAGGAGTCCACAACAGTAAGGATGAGGACCTGCTACTCTTACTTCAAGACGTGTGTCACTGACCATCTGGATGTTTAACAACCTAGGCTTGCAAACCAAAGATAAACAGGAAAAAAGTTCTAAAAAAGAATATTTTTGCCCTTGGCCTCCAAGATCAGTTAGGACCCACAAAACGAGGGGACCCCTCTAATGAGTCACCGGACCTGCGGACCAGTGAATTTGTATGAATCCTAGAGGTCCCCAGTGTGGATTCTATAAAAAGCTGGCGAGTGGATCATTAGAGAGGGTAATGTCCAACAGTGCTCTTGAGGAAGCCACTGGTCAGCAAGACCCTGACCCATCTTGGCAGATGGCACAAGTGGTAGGGAAAAAAATTAAAAGAATCAGAAAGCTCCTCACAAGGCGCCACATGTAACTCTTGACTGACCTTGACAGAGAACGGTCACTTTTGATTACCTACTCAATCTTAAATACTCAAAAGTAAAGTATAACCAGACAGTGAAATAAGCAATCATAACATTAAAGAAAGAGGGAGATCTTGAGGAGATTTCTTCTGAAAATTATGGGGGATAAAATCCCTGAGGGTGAAAATGACACAAAGACTACTGTAGGGATAGAGGACAAATTTCCGGACCCTTGACCTGTTACTCATGAAAAGCATGATTTGCAGTCAGGACTTAAAAGTGGGTTTTGCAAAAAACTATGATGCTTCATTTGGACCTACTAATACCCAAGAGGGAACTAAAAGTAGAACAAAATTTGGTCTTCATTTTGTAAAACTCTGAGTCCAATCTTTCTGAGCTCTGTACACA
This sequence comes from Dinomys branickii, assembly GCA_004027595.1. Taxonomy (NCBI): domain Eukaryota; kingdom Metazoa; phylum Chordata; class Mammalia; order Rodentia; family Dinomyidae; genus Dinomys; species Dinomys branickii. The sequence goes on from PVLD010003189.1 coordinate 8,088, forward strand.
GGTATGTCAGTCATTTGGGGAACATTTGCCTAAAAGCAAAACAAGGTTTATCAGCCCTAAATATACCTAGCCTACCTCTTCACCCTTCAAAACTGATGACACCAGGTAAGAGATTTACTGAGATGTTCAGCTTTGCTTAGAAATCTCTGATGCCCTAAATCTACAGTCACCTTGGACTCCAGCAGTCTCACAAGACTGAAACTGCCCCAGACAGAGACAATCATCCCATGTGAACCAGTCTGCCCCTCACATCATGAGGATTCATCTCATGGGAAGAAAGCTACAGTACCTCTCAAGTCACAATGATTCCTCCAGACCTACAAAACCAGGACTGAGGGAATGATCGACCAGCCCCCAGCCCCCTTAGTACCCCATAAACCTGCCCCTATTCTTCATTAACTGGCCAATCTGTTCCACTTCTTCATACCCCCTTCAGTTTGAGAAATTATTTTCTATCTTCTCTCACTTTCCTTTGTTAGGGGAACTTGCTTGATGTTTATCAGAGCTGTGCCCCCCTTTATTTTCTCTTACTTTCCAATTAAAACTTTTTCTAGAAATTCATGCTGAATGCTTCAGCTTTAATATGCATTATTGCTGAAGCAAGGACCTGTGCTATCCCATAACAACCACTTCCTGCTGCCACAGCAGGAAGCTGGCTGGGGCTTGCATTCTACTGAAGCTTCTTCCTAATCATCTCTTTGCTACCCTTTTGTGCATTCTCCCCAAGTACCTCTGGAAAAGAGACTCCAGGCCTGCTTAACCTGTAAGAAGCCCAGTCATCTGTGATATTGTGGCTTTTCTTCCTGCTGTTTCTGTTTTGAACATAATGCAGAAGCCTGCCATAGAACCTGTTGAACCACCCTGCAAAGGGTAAGCCAGATCTGGGACCTTAGTCTTCTCTTAACTACCCATCTTTTTTTTCTGATGACTGTATCGTATAAGCCACTAAAAGTGCTAGATCCAAGAATCTGCTTAGTCTTTGGCTTCAAGTCATTTAGAATGAGTCAGCTTAGATAAAGAAATTTTCCCTAATATTTCATCTAACAGATTAGAAATTTATATGTGGGTTTTGAGCCAACACCATGACTGGTTATAAAACTACTCTGTTTTCTGGTCTTTGACCTGAGCACATATTTCCCTTAAGGACCTGGGTAAGTGGAGAGACTATGGCAGTGCAGACTTTACAATACATATTTTGGGGTCCTTATGCCAAAAACTTTATCAATACCACTCATTATGAGCATCTCCAATTCGTTTCTGCCAACAGCCAGGCTTTTGTAAAGGCCCTAGAAACCACAGACATTTTTTAAATGTCTGAACTTCAGATGAGTTATTATAATAGTACCTTTGTTCTGTGTGATACATTGTGCCTAGATGAAAAGATTCATTCTAAAAGGAAAACCTTGCCCTTCCCCACCATGCCAGAATCAGAATCCACCATTTGGCATAAAGACATCACCTTCCCAGAAAATAACAATCGCATGCATATGCTCACAATCACAGCTCAGCTTGATGTTTTATGAATATTTTATTGAACCTTCTATAATACTTTTAAAAATGCTTTTACTCCTTACAGATGATTTCTAAGATATTGCACAAAAATGCCCCTTTCTTTCCTCTTACCGGTTCTATCCCCAAAGCCCTATTTTATTCTACCCTAAATAATTGGTGTATGAAGAAAAATCAAAATAGAATTTGTTTTGCCCATATTTACCTTCAGACTAATGGCTTCAGATCTGCTACTCTATTTTTCTTCAAGAACATTTCCTTACTGGGAATTATGTCACTCAGAGTCCAGGTGACACGGTCTCTCCAGATTCTGTCCTGGGAGAATCTGTGCCCAGAAACCTGCCTTACCTTTAGTTGAACTAGATGCACGTCCACATGTTTGCTGTCTGAGTCCTGCTGGACTGAGTAGGTTAGGTCTCGGACCCTCTCTGAGGTCATTCGGAGCCAGGTCTCAATTTCAGGTAAATGAAGGACAATCTTCCAGTCAGCCCCTGTGTGTAGTGGGGGTGGTTTCTCATACTGCTGGTCAGAATCTACGTCCTTCATGGCCTCTTCTCCCTCTCCCAGCTCCAGAGTGGGCGTCAGGTTGATGGCCATGGGTGAAGCATCAGTAGCCATGGGATCTAGGTCGTGTGACCTCAGCGGGGAGAGTGTCACACTCATAGTTCACATGGAGAAGTCTAAACCTTACTTCCTTCCAAAACAGCTAAAAGGCAAGAGGAAAAGAAAAAAGCAGGAGTCAGATCAGATTTCCAAATAAAGAAATGATACTTCCCAGAAGAAACAGGATTTCTAAATTAAGCCAGAATTCTAAATTAAGAAACCATTTCTCCTAACAAAAACACAAAGAGTTATTTTGATTTTCTGCTTGGAAGCCCCAAGACCCAGCATACAAGAACACAGAATTATAGTTCTGCTGCTACCCACACATCCACTCTCCCCTCACTCTTTAGGAACCTGACACTGACTTTTAGCTATGAATATTCCTGCTGAAAATGTCAAACTACCTTCCCTACTTCCTTTGCAGCTAGATGTGGCCATGTGGCTAAGTTCTGGCTAAGGAGAAGCAAATGAAATTATAGGTAAAAATTCTGAGAAAGCTGTAGAAAAGGAGCTGAGCCAATTAAGAGGGATCCCTGTCTGCCCTTCTGTTTTTCCCTCCTATTCCAGCCTGTGATGTGGACTTGACGGCTGGAGGAGCTCCAGATGCCAACTCAGACCCAGAGATGCTTTTGGGCATCTCCAGGAAGGATGGCGGAGCACAGAGAGGGAACTGGGTCCCAAATGATAACACGGAGCTATGGTACCAGAATTTACCACCGCCCTTGACTTCATGTGTGAGAGAAAAACACACTTCTATCTTATCTAAGCCATGATTGGGGGGGGCTTTCCTATCAGCCTCCAAACATCACTTTTACCATAGCCAATATATTCAATACATGAGTACCTCATGAAGGAAGATTTTCTAATTACCAAAAACATTGTGCTGATTTCAGATCCTGCTCATCTCTGCTAGATAAATAGATATAACTTACCAATTCCAAACATTTACTTTCCTGAAAAGTATAAAAGTATGGATTATATCAAATAGATCTGATTAATGATCAATCTTAATCGTATTAACATTTGGTTATATTTTTAAAGGCTTCTGTAATTTCCAGAGTACTTTATAGGAAACAAATAGTAGTAAACTCTTAATAAAATAGGTGACAATAACAAATGTAAGTCATTACAAACTGTCTTTTTAAAATGAAGTTGGTTAATTTACTGATGATGCTACTACTGAATTTATCTTCTGGAAGCAGTCTAATACAAAATAATTTTTAGGCTCTTCTACTTCAAAATAAACATTTGAAATAGATAATATTTTTAGCTTCTACTTAAGGCAATGGATTTTTTGCCTTTTACAAAGTTTTTCTTATTCTATGCACTCGTTTGTTATACCTTCATTCTTACAAAGATGGAAAGTAGCTGACCAAGAGATCAGAAATTTAATGTGATTGTCAGAAAGTAGCTCTTATTTCTTTAGATACTTAAATTCACTTATTAACAAAAGCAAAATTATTTTTACCTACAGAAATAGGAGGAAATCAAAACAGCGCCCAGTTTGACCAGAAACAAGTAACGTTCCATAAAAAAGTGGGCACAGAGAATTAAAAAGACTTGTTCAGACTACAAAAGCCTTGAGAATGAGTTACTTCCACAACACATCATTTCAGAATCCTCCCAGCACTACAATCAATTTTCTTTCCTAATTTCTTGAGCATCTAGCTTTTGAATTAAATGACAAGGAAGTTTACAGATAAATTACAGAAACCAAAAGTTATTTTTTCTTTCATAGAATTTATTTATTTTTTTATTTTAAAAATTTAAAAACTGACAAAACAACAGTGAAGACAATATCAAAATGACACAAAAACAACAAAAATGATACATGACCTCAAGACAAAATGATAAAAAATTTACAGTGGTTGCTAAATTATATACTGTTATCTTCAACGAAGCTGCTCAGTCCATTAGACATAAGAATGTAATATTGATCAAACAATTAGAGACGGTAACAAGTAAAAAAAAATAATAATAATTTTTAAAAAAACACTGGAAATGATGCAGAGCTTCACCATACAAAATGGTGGGAGTTCAGCAATGGTTCTTACACTGCATATTGTTTTCAGGTCAGTCATTCTAATTACCAAATTCAAGCATGTAAAATTGGTCAAGAAAAAAGAAACTTTTAAGCATTGACTGTTCCTCCATGTTATTTTTCAAAAGTCAAAAATACATGTAATAAGTAGGCTCATCTCTTCTTTAATAAAAAAACAAAATATATGTGATAAGTAGGTTCATCACTTTGGTGCCCAAAAGAATGCTTCAGGTTTGCACTTAACAGATTTCTTTGACCATTTGTAAGAGTGAAAAAAACCTACTCTCTATATTTTAATCATTTTTTCATTTGAAATATTATTATCACTATTATAGTTGTTATTGTTATTATTGGTTCTTTTGAGCCAGGGCCTAACTATTGGGCCCAGGTTGGCCTGTAATTTGAGATCCTACTGCCTCAGCCTCCTGAGTGCTAAGATTAGAGGTATGTACCACCATGCCTAACCTATTGAACAGTACTACTGTATTCTGGTTTTTTTTGTTTTGTTTTTATCCTAACTCTATATTCTGTTTATAAAGTAACAGTAATAGTAGGCTTGGCTATTAAAAAAAAAAACAAGTAGAATGCAACAAGATTTCACCTGAAGGAATAAAATGCCAGGTAGAATGAATTAAAACACTTTTTCAAAAATTATACCCTAGCTATAGGCTCTGGTTCTGATTTTCCAAAACTTTTAAATCATTAATAGATTCATTGCACTTCTTTAAATTTAGAACAAACCTGGAGGATTCTGATACAAAAGGTTAGTAAAAGTTTGTAGTTCTAGAACACAGAACCAGTTATAATTAAACAGGGTATTAGGGCCACAGTGATTCCCTCTATCTAAGAAGATTCATCCAAGAAAACAACTAAATACTGAGGTTGTGTGCAATGAACTCTTTCCCCTGCTCCCGCATTCTCCCACTATCCTGCATATTCCTACCCAAGAGTGCTGCACAACTGAAAGATCATAGTTGGCCACTGTGTTCTCTTTGAAACTCCTAAGTCAAGGTAAGGCTGTCTGTGGGATATGCACCCTACTGTAAATTAAAGAACATATCAAAGAGTTAGCTCATTGCAATATATGTTCAGACCTACAAAATTTTCACACAGGCTAAGCATAGTGCAGTCTTATGACTTGGGGCAAAACATTTCATATTTCTGGCATCAGTTGCCTAAAGTACACAATGAAAAGAAAACTAGGTAAATAGTGAGATCTGTGGCCCTAAAGATCTGTAACTGCTATGCTTACTATGTCAGAGTTTTCAAAGCTGTGGAATCTTTCTACCTATAATGAGAGCTGTGTAGCTGCTAAAAGTTGGTTCTCCTAAAATCAAAGCTCACAAAGATGGTGGAGTGGTAAACAGTGGCAAGTTAGCCTTCCTGAGATTGGGAGACCAGATACTGGAGAATAGAAACTTGGGGAAGAGAATGGGGGAAGTGGATACCCAAGACCCAGGAATGTTCTGAAGGCAGAATTGGAGCCCATGAGTAGAGTGAGAGGATAGACCTCAATGCAGAAGAGGGAGGTGACAAGCAGTGCTGCCTCCCCGAGTCCTGGCTCACTGACAAACTGCGCATTCTCCCTGACTCTCATCTGGCAGTATAAGATGGGGACTTGAGTCTAGAGAGGTGCAGTGACAGCACAGAGCCCTGGAGACCTCCACAGAAAAACATACCAGTGGAACAGAACAGTGGATACTGTGGCCTGTAGCAGCTGGTGAGTGACTTCAAGACAAATGTCCCCAAGAGAAGATGACTGCCTGGATGCCATTTAGGGTTGGGGCCGGCTGAACCTGGTCTGTGAAGCAGCCATGGCTTGGCTTCATCTCAGGGTTCACAGTATCTACGTCAGGCAACTGAGCTCAAACCAGGAAGAAACACCCATAATGTAGGCAGAAAAGCTTGGGTCATAGGTCCACAACCACAGGCATCAACCTGAGCTTCTGCAGAGGTTAATTGGCACCCCACCTTATTCCTACTGCAAGAATAACACAATAAGGATCTCTGTCAGCCTCCTTTGTTTATCAGTGACAGCAAAGACATGCTGTCAAGTGGACACTACCATAAAACCATAATCCCCTAAAACATAACTGTAGGCTTGAAATCACAAAGAAAAATCTCTTTTTTCTTTATATTTTGATTTTATATTTTAGTTTTTTTCATGAGTGTGAACATTGGTTTTAGTTTTCTGGATTGTTTCCTTCTTGTTTTTGTTTCCTCCTCCTTTGTTTCCCTCGTCTTCTTCACCAGTCTCCAAACGCTTAGGTAATCTTCCTCAGTCCTTCAGTCTTGTATCGAATTTCTTTCTCTTCTTTTATTTCTCTACTTTTTTCCTCCTATCCCTTTTAAATTTTCTCCCCAGAAGATAAAATTGTTCAACTGAAGGCATATTTACTGTATATAATTTTCTGGGTTTTTTTGATTTTGTTATATAATTATAAGTCTTGTTTCTTTGGCTAAAGATGGTAAATTAACAGTTACCATAGTTTGTGTTTGATGCTATTGTTATTACTGATTGTGCTATTTTAGCAAATGTGACATGTTAATCTAATCATTTGCTTTTCCTTGTATGCCAAGACTGAGATTGTCTGAGTGTCATAAACAATACTACAGTCCAGTATCAAAGAACCATGGGCTAGAGCATACTGATAGTAACCTCTCATCCCTAAGAACTTAAAAAGGTAGGATGTTACAATAGACTCAAAAGCCAAAGCCAGTTATACTGAAAGGACATCTTTGAAAAGTAGTCATTTCCTAAGGTATTCTCAATACTAGCAATTAAGCTATCTGCCATGATCAATTTACAAACACCAACGCAGGAAAAAGAATTTAAAAATAGAAAATGAGAAGACATCTAAGCAAGACACAACCCCAGTCCTCCACCTCACTCAAGGATAACCCAGGGGGCACTGAGGTAGAACAAATCAAAAGCCATTCATTTGAATTCTCCAAAATGGCAACAGCAGAAGTAACAAAGCAGATGAATGAGGCTCTAGAGAAAAACAAGTCAGAAATTCTTTCTCAGATAACTAAAGAAATGACGACCACAATAAAGGATATGGTTAGTTAACACAGAGTAGATACAGATAAAAAAATAGAGACGTTTAGGAAAATGGCGATGCCAATCCAACAGAGCAAAGAAATAGAACCCATGAAACACCAAACATATCTAGGAGATTAAAAATTCTACTGCAAGTATATGCAGCAGAATCAACAAATATGAGGATAGAATATCAGATCTAGAAGACAGGTTTGCGATTAGCAATTATGAAGTGAAAGACTTCTTAAAAATAGCAAGGTAGCCAGGCATGGTGGCACATGCCTATAATCCCAGCCCTTGGGAGGCTGAGGCAGGAAAATCACTCAGTTTGAGGCCAGTGTGGGCTACTTAGTGAGTTTGAGCCCAGACTGAATTGCATAGCAAGATGCTGTCTCAAAAAAAAAAAAAAAAAAAAAGTAAGAGACCATGAAAAAGTTAATCCAACATCTGCCAGAGATGCAAACAAGAATAATATAAGAGTGACTGAAATAAACGAACAATCAGGAGATAGTGCAAAGGACCTTAAAAAAAAAAAAAAAAACCTGTTCACAGAAGTAATGGCGGAAAACTTCCTAAGCATGGGGAAAGTATTTGCATTGACATACAGTTAAGGGAGGCATACAGAACACCAGTTAGGCATGATAAAAAAATTACACCAAGGTATATAATAGTCAAGATTCCAGAAATTCACCAAAAAAAAAAAAAAAACAAAATATTAAACACTGTCAGAGGGAAAAAAATCATCCCTAAAGGAGAGCCCATCAGAATCACAGCAGACTTCTCAACACAAACCCCTAAGTCAAGGACAGCTTGGAGGGAAGTATTCAAGTACTAAAAAAATAATAAGCTTTGAGAAACCCTGAAAAACTATCTTTCAAAACTGATGGAGAAATAAGATACTTCCACAACAAATAACAACTGAAGAAACTCATGACCACTAAACCAGCTCTCCAAAATAGTCTGAAGGATATTTGAGAAAGAGATAATAAAGATTACAATTTTAAGAACAACAATCGAATGAAAGCAGCAAGCAATTCAACATGGGGGGACCAACAACACGAAAATAATATGACAAGAATAAGTCAATATGTACCTGTTATAAACATCAATGTAAATGGTCTTAATTCACCAAAGCAAACAAACAGACTGGCAGAAATAATCCAGAAGCAAGAGCCAACAATATTCTGCACATTAGAAACATATTTAACTCAAAAATAAATTCACCAGCTGAAAGTCAAAGGATAGAAAACAATACTCCATGTGACATGAAACAGAAAAAAATCTGCAGTAGCTATTCTATTTAGAGAAAAAGTGTACTTCAAGCCAAGACTGATCAAAAGAGACAAAGTCACTACATACTTGTTAATTAAGGTAACAATCCAAGAGAAAGAGATAACAGTCATAAATACATATACACTAAATACCAGTGCACTCAACTATATAAAATATTAATAGACATGAAAAGTTAAATAAGCACTAACACAATTGTAATGGAGGACCTCAATACCCCACTGTCACAAAGACACACATCAACTAGACAAAAAATCAACAAAGAAATATCAGAGCAGAATCAAACCTGTGAACTAATGGACTTAGTAGATATCTACAAATGTTCCACTTCCCACCAACAGGATACACATTTTTCTCAGCTGCACACAGGATGTTCTCTTAAACAGATCACACACTTGCTCATAGAACATGCTTAAGTAAATGCAAAGGAACTGAAATTATCCCATGCATATTATCAGGCCGTAGAACAATGAAACTGGAAATCACTGCCAAGCAAAATCACAAAAAAATGTATAAGCACATGGAAATTAAATGACACCTTCCTGAACAACCAGTCAGTAAGAAATGAAGTTTAAAAAATTAGATGGTTTCTACAATTAAACAATAACAGCAATGCAGCATACCACAACTTATGAGATGCAGTGAAAGGAATCTGAGAGGGGAAATTTATAGCAGTGAAAATATATAGCAGAAAGCAGAACAAGCTAAAAAAAACTCCTAATGTTGAACCTCAAGCTACTAGGAAAGGAAGAGTAAACTAAACTCAGGGCACATATCAGGGAGGAAATTATAAAGTTCAGAGCAGAAATTAATGCAATTGAGACAAAGAAAACCATATAAAGAATCAATGAATCAAGGAGTCGGTTCTTTGAAAAATTAAATAAAATAGACAAACCCTCAGCCATCCTTATCCAAAAAGGAAAGACTCAAATCCATGCAATTAAGGATGAAATCATAACAGATCCTACAAAAATGCAGAAGATCTTCAATACGGCTTCAGAACCTGTACTCTACTAAGATGGAAAACACAGAAGAAATGGGCAGATTCCTAGATGTATATGAATTATCAAAGCTGAATCAAGAAGTTACAAAAATTTTAAATAGCTCAAATCAGTCAGTGAAATTGAAGATCTAATTTAAAACCTACCAACAAAAAAATCTCAGGTCCTGACTGATTCACAGCTGATTTCTACAAGATATTTAGAAGAGATACAATGTCACTACTCCTCAAACTCTTTAATGAAATTGAAAGGGAAGCGATACTCCCAAAGTCATTCCTGAAAACAAACATTACCCTGATACCAAAAAGGGAGAAGGATCCAACAAAAAAAGAGAACCACAGGCCAATCTCCCCAATGAATATACCCCCAAAAAATTATCAATAAGATACTGGCAAACAGAATGCAACAGATCATCGAGAAGCTTATACATAATGACCAAGGAGGATTCATCCCAGGGTACAGGGATGGTTCAACATATGAAAATCTGTAAATGCATATCAAATAGCATATCAACAGAATGAAGGAAAAACAATCACATAATCATCTCAGTAGGTGGAGAAAACACCTTTGACAAAGTCATCACTGATTCATGATTAAAAACAAAACTACAGAAAATTCTAATAGCACGGCAAAAGAAATCATCAACAGAGTGAAGGGACAACCCACAGAATGGGAAAAATGTATGCCACCTGTTCCTCAGATAAAGGACTAATACATCAAATATATGAAGAACTCAAAAATGTCACACCCCCAATTTAGAGACCCAGTCCAAAAATAGGCATCTCAAATGAATAGACATTTCTCAGATAAAGTACAAATAGCAGATAAATATATGAAAAATGTTCAACATTACTGGTCATTTGAGAGACACAAATGAAAACAATGTGGAGATTGCATCTCATTCCAGAAATAATGACTATTTTTCAGAAATCATCCAATAACAAATACTGGTGGGGCTGAAGGGAAAATGGAACCCTTCTCCTCTGTTGGTGGGAGTGTGTATTGATATAAATCAGCATGGAGATTCCTCAAAGAAACTAAAAGTAGAGGTTCCATTTGACTCATCTATTTCCCTTTTTGGTATCTTCCCAAAAGAATTAAAAGCATCAAAACACAGCAATATGCATACACCCATGTTTATAGTAGCACAATTTGTAGCAGCCAAATCTTGTAACAGCCCAGTTGTCCATCAGTGGATGAATGGATAAAGGTGAATAATTTTATACAATGGATTACTACTCAGACATAAAGAAGGATAAACTTGAAACATTTCTAGGTAAATGAATGCACCTTGACACCATAGTCTCAAGTGAAATAAGTTAGACACACCTGCGTAAATATTGCATTTTTTCTCTGATGTGAGAAACTGAAAGTGTAAATAAGAACCAAAAATTATAGTAGATATTACAAAATAGTGAGAAAATGTTCAAATGTGAAGGAGAACAAGGGAAGGGGGAGGGGAAAAAGAAGGAAGGGAAAATTTTAAAAAGAGTCTAGAAGGAAAAAATGGAAACACACCCTTTATGAAGAAGGAGTGGAAGAAGGGTTGAATGAGAGGAGAGGGTTGGGGGAAAAGGATGAATCAAGGTACATTATGTACTGGTAAAATTCATTATGATGAGTATAATCATTATGCATATCTATTTTTTTTTTCCGGTACCAGGGATCGAACTCAGGACCTTGCGCTTGCCAGGCAAGCGCTTATGCCACTGAGCTATACCCCCAGCCCCCATTGTGCATATCTAAAGTGATATACAATATGTATATCCAAGATGAACCAATAAAATTAATTTTAAAAAACCAACTCACAAACATCAATAAATTTGTCCTACTTAATAGAAAGAAATTCTAATGAAAAAATATTTTATAAAACATCACTTATACATTACATGTTGCTAATTTCTCTGAGAGCAACAAATATGGAAGATTCTCCTATCTAGGAATTTGCTTCTTTGAGACTAACAACATAGATACCAGTACATATGCAGAGAAAAATGGAATTAAGATATTAAACAAAATGTCAGTAAAGAGGACAGGATGTGCATCACATCATTACATAGTAGGAAAGAGCAGGAAAACCTGTAATTTAAACTGACAAGCCAACATGTTCTTGCATCTGTAAAATTTCAACTTGGATGCAATATTTCCACATTTAACTACTCAGATTTTAAACAAGGGAGTTTCTATAACCCAGAGAAGCAAAGCAAAGCATGGATTTAATTTTCATTTTGACTTCTGTTTGTTTACTTTCCTTCCATATATTTCTCCCACTGAGAAAAAATGCCACATGTCATAATAGCATAGCCAGTCTGGGACGTGGCATAAAGTGGATTAATTATACATTTCTGTGGAAAGCACTTACTGTAAACATTTGGTTTTAAATTCTAGTGATTCACATTTAAATGTAGCACCCATAGGTGACCACAGTCTATTTCTGATTTTTGCCAAACCGCATTTGATTTAAAAGATAAGTGTATAATTCCAGGAAAAATGTTTCAAATTGTGGAAACTACAGTAGCAATCTCTGTGTTACTACTTTCTTGTGCTTATCATAATTATTCAAATTTGCCTCCCCATCAAATTAGTCCTTTGGAAGCAAGGGAATTCAGCACATTTATATCATTTTGTGTGCTTTTCCTTTATAAATCATCTTACTTTCCTAGTCATGAAGAAATTTAAGGTACATAATAAAGCCACAAAAACTTATCATGATGCCAGTGAAAGAAACAGGCTAAGTGCATGCAAATATCCATAGAGTTATGCTCTGACTCCAAGATAAAATGAGAGTTCTTGGGAGTGCAACGGGCTCGCCATTCCCTCTCGCTTATCAAACGCTGATATGGTCACCTTTCCAGCAGTACAGATAATACTGTCTTTATCCCAGCCGCTGTTAAAAATAGCACCCATCCAATCCCTTTCTTTCCACAAATCTAAAGAGGCTGTATATGAAGTACAAAAGCTAAGCACAGGAACGATTTTAAAGTCTTTTGCTTCTTAATCTGTGGGAAGATTTTCCCCACATTATTCTTTTTACTATTCCATAGGAACAAAAGAAAACATACCATAGATTGCTTATTAATAAAGCCTGTTTCTGCTCTCTCTCTCTCTCTCTGTGACAGTTCACAAGTTCTGAGTCGAAACTTGAAGTTAGCAGAACGTCAGACTTGAATAAACGACGTTTTTAAATCAGCAGAGTGCTCTGAAGCCAAATCGGGCGGCAAAAATTCCAGCCACCCAGCCATCAAAACTGCCCATCTCCTCCCTTCTCCTACAATTTTTTCTGTTAAATATAGGAGCGGAAGAGCCGGTATCTCCCTGCTGTACTCACTGTAAATACTTTTGTCACTAATGTCCCTTTAGGATTAAGCATATGGCTCCTCCTACCCCCACCCCCACCCCCAGCTCTCTTCTTGTGGCCAAATAAGATAAAGACCTGTGTGAGAGCTGCCTCACGCCTGCAGGGCACCAGCTTCATATGCCCTAGTGGCCTAAATTTCTTAAACGAGAGGACTGCTACGCAGCGGAAGCTAACATATAAGCTCCAGAACTGGGCGTTTATAGCAGGCATTTTGCAAAAAAGCAGTGGTAAGTGAGCTGAGAAAAAGGAGACAGTTGCCAAAACACGAATCACTACAGCAAAGAGTGTTTGGGCAGCGGACATCCAATCACAGTTCAGAAGAACCAAGACTATACTCTCCACAAAGCCAAGCATTCTAAAACGAGAAAAAAAATAATAATATATTCATTGAGCCTGCTGACAAAGCCAATCTGAACCAAATAGATTCAAGCTCCTTCTCTTTCTCAGAAACTGTTCTTTCCAAGTGAGAAAACAGTTTAAGAAACAGTCTTGTCATCACATAATCCAAACCTAAACCTAAATGCTTATTTTCAATCTTTCTGTGCCCTGCTTACTCTTTAAAACATAACCAAGTGACTAAACCATAATTTTAGCCAGATTTCTTTGCCATATCACACATATTACAAAATAGAGGTAGAAGAAATTAGACATCAGTTGTGTCCTTTCTTCTTTCATGTATGTTCTCATAGCTACTCCTTGCAGAGGCCATTCATACAGACATTTTAGAAAGAAAAAAATCCTCACTAATCCTCCCATTTTTTGTCTAAGGTTAGTGCTCACAATATGAGGGCATTAAGGAAAAATAACTCAGGAAGTAAACTAAATATCAGAGTCCAAGATAGGAGAATTAGACTCTGCAAAGAAAAGACAAAAACAAGTTTAATAGATTGCTTAATTACATAGTTCTGTCTACCCAGATAAATGAGCATCTAATATTTATCACCTAGCTTTAAATCTTGCTGCCTGTCTCCCTACCTCTATGGCTCTTCTAGGGTCAAGAACTGGGAAACTTCAAATGGAGTTAAGCTCTTAAGTATGAAAAATAAAGAGCTGTTGCCAAATACGTAGTTATATTTGTACTTAGGGAAAAAAAGAGCATAGCTTTTGTCAGGCACACCTAAGGGAATTCCCACGACGGCTATCGGGTACGTCCCCCTTTGCCTTCTTTCCTCTCTGTCCCATGCCTTCCAGCATTCACCCGGAACAGCACTGTTTAGTGAGATCAAGTGCCCCGGATTAGTCTCACTTTCTAATCCCCCTGTAATACCAGGCCAGCCTGCAAGCAGATATCAGTGAGGAGGACACCGGGGTGAGGGAATAGCTCGTTCACAGAGCCAGACAGATTTCTACAACTTAAAAGATCTAGTGCTGTTATCACCATTAGTCTCTCTCCCCCCATTCTCCCTCTCTCTCTCTCCCTCTCTCCTTCCCTCATTCTCCCTCTCACTGTGTTGGGTACAGCTTTGCCTGGGACAGATGGCTATTACATTCTGTTAATCACTCATAGACCAGGCATGCTTTCCAGGTTCTCTCCTCAACTACCTATTAACTCTTTCCCAGAGCAGCAGTCTTCTGTCAGCCATACCACACTTCATAAGATATTTTTCTTCCTCAGCAACTCTTCCCCTCCCACTTCCTGGATATTCATATTATTTCCATGGCAGTGATGCCTCTAGAATGGCTAGGGAGGTCATCATGCCCCCACTCCATGTTTTCTTTCTTTTACTGCAGAAATCAGTGCCTGTCGCAAAGATTCATTTGGCTGCTTTAAACAGTTGGCCTCAATGGCAGCTGTGATCATTGGTGTGCGGACCTGGCTGCAGAGAACACTAACGCATGCTCAGCTCTCTCACCCCCAACCCAAGTTGCTAAAAATCATCTTTCAGCATTTGTCAGCCACCTTTCTATTGTTCATGAAAATGTTGAAAGTGCCTGGCCTGGTAAAACACTAATAAGTAATCTACACAATTGTTTTTGTCACTTATTAACACCAAGAAAATGAAATAAGATTCACTTCTAATTAACTCACATGATTGAGAAACAACTCTATATAGGGCACTTTATGTATATTCTTATCATATTTACCCTAAAGAAAATTAAAATTTAATACACTCTCCCTCTCCTCTGCCTTTCTCCTTTGCTTAATGCGTATATGCATGCACGCACACGCACACACACACACACACACACACACACACACACCACACAATACATACACAACACACACCATATCTACCATAGTCAAATACATAGAAAGCAAACTAAAGTCCAATGAGATCCCAGCGAAGAGCCATTACACATGGGGGAAGGAAGATACCTGGGAACATTTACTGGAGAACATAACATTTAAGGTGGGCTTGTAAAAATGGGTCCGATTTAGACTCACAGAGGTAGATGGAAGTTGGCGAAGGAGTTGGGTGGGGGGGCTGCATGAACAAAGCTATTTTAACATCATAAAATTAGGGAAGGTAGTCCTGAAAGAACTGGGAACGGAACGTTGCTGAGAACAGAGAAGGCTATAGGAAAGTTGCAGGCCTCTGAGCTTTGAATGCTATGCACAGTTTGGAATGAATATCTCTGAGAGCAGGAACTCTAAACGACTGTGTAAAAAAGGAAATCACATTAAAATTTATCCTAGAATAATGGAGAATTGTCAGTACATACACCGCTTTTTACCAATAAAATGAAATAAGAATTGAGAATGTCGACATCCCCTTTTCCAGGTACAGACATAACTACCATAAAACATGACCTTAAAAGCTCTGCTAGGCATGAAAGAGATCCATGAGTGAGAGCGAAAGAGAGAGAGAGAGAGAGAGAATTAGTCTGACTTTTATATTAGGGTGATTAGAAGAGCTCTATGTTCTGTCCTAGCTAATCTATTAAATATAAAAAGAATTCTCCATTTTTAGTTCTCCATTAACCCTACTCACCACTTTAGCATCATAGACAAAGTGGAAAATTTTAAAGATTACTTTCTGCAGTGTTTTCACTTTTTTACTCTAAAATTACTTTTAAAATTAATTTTGCATTAAATATATATTAATTCAAACATTGTAAAAATAGATAGCATTGAAGATTAAAGATCACTTTCTACTTTCATATTTTAGCCCCAGTCAACAAATTATAAGAGGTTATTTTTATCTTTTGTGATTTCAATATGTACAGTAGAAATGAACCCTTGAGTCATCTTTAAAGATTCTGAAATCTAAATTAATTAGTTCTCTGCACTGACACAGTAATATTGATGTATTTGCTATTTCACTGTATATTTCTCAGAGGTTAACAACCATTCTAAAGACAAAAAATTATTTTCTGCTACAGAAAATAAATTGAGAGAGTGTCGGGCAATTTCTGGGTAGAAACAGCCAATTAAATACACATATCTATATTCTCTGTCTCTCTCTCTGAAAACCCACTAATATTACTGAAAGGTTTTCTAGTAAGTATAAACACTTAAGAATGGAGGGGGGCAAGTTCTGGAAGCAGCAAATTAGATAAACACACAATAAGTGACTTATGTAACTTGAAAAAAGCAAAATCCTAGTTTAGTAATGTATAGAGCAAAGAACCAACCTTATTTTTACTTCAAAATCCTGAAAGGCTTTTTTTGGAACTGAACTTATGACCTAGTGCTTGCTAGGCAGGCACTGTGCCGCTGAGCTATATCCCCAAACCCCCTGAAAGTAATTTGGGATTGATGGAACCAGATACCTCTACAGGTCGAGGTGGAAGTATGTGTATGTGGAGGAATTAACTGTGTTACAAAAGAAGTCTAGCCTTTGTCCTAGCTTCCGGGAGGCAACCTATGAGCCCTGGACAGTTTCTGAATGATAGGCATGTCCTTGTCATCATGATGGGCTCCTCAAATCATACTGAGAGCTTCTGTTAATGAGGTGATCCAGGATGAGGGTTGGCCAGACAGAAAGGCCCACCACGTGATGAAAGGATTGGGACTTTAGGAAACCATGATTCAATCAATCATGCCTCTATAATGAAACCCAGATAAATACCATGGATATTGATGTTTAGGTGAGATTCCCAAGTTGGCAGTTATGCATGGGGAAAGTCACACATCCATGACAGCAGAGAACTGCATCTCTGAGGACTTGGAAACTTTGTCCCAGTCCCAGTAATGAGCTTTGGGGTGGAGGTAGCAGCATGTACAAAGGATCACAGAGGAGATTGCTTTGGATTTCTCAACAACACTCAACAACACCGAGTCAGAAGACAGTTGTTTTCCTTAAGAAGGAAAAATAACTTCAGCCTATAAGGAACTAAGGTAGACACCTGTTAAAAGAAAAGATACAAACAACAACAGGTAAATGAAAAAATAATCTCACTAGTGAGGGAAATGCAAATCAAAATCATAATATTGCTTCATACCAATTACAATGGCTAGCATCGAAAAGATAAAAAAAATAGCTCATGTTGGTGAAAAAGCAGAGAAAGGAGAATTATATACTATGGGTAGAAATGTAAAACTGAAAAATAAGACAGTAATAACAAACTCCAGAAAGAAACACAAATTTATATAAAAAATAGAACAAGTGGTCCTTCTCAATAGGCTCTAGAGATCACCTACGTGTAGTTTTTAACTAATACATCACAATCACAGCTATCACCATATAACACAGCTATTGTTCTGGGTAGTTTAGATGGAAACTGCATTAACATATTCTTAACGCTTTAAACACTAAATGTTGCTATAACCCAAATTACAACATAATTTTGAAGAATAGAAGCATGAGATTTGTGTGTGTGTGTGTGTGTGTGTGTGTGTGTGTGTACATATCTAAACAGGTGAGTAAGACAGGTGGTATGGAAAATAAACTAATTAAATTCTCATCTGTCATAGAAAGAAGTCAAAGGGTAAAGCTAAGAAAAAAACATACTCAAGAAGTAGCTGTATCATCCTATGACGTCAGTGTGCAGTTATCCAAAAACAGAGAATCCGCTAACATACAGCCTCTGAAGAATGGGAAATAGAAAAAAGATCTGCTATTTGTCTAAAAGAACATCAGGACTACCTGCCTCTTAATTATTTGTATGCAAACATAAAATTTAAAAAATCTAATTAAAGAATGAAGGAAGCTGGGTCTGCTCTGTAATCCCAGCTAATCAGACAGCTGAGGCAAAAAAATCAAATTCGAGGAAGCCTAGGAACTTAGTGAGATCTTGTCTCAATCAATCAATCAATCAGTCAATCCATCAGTAAGGAGTGGGAATATACCTCAGTGCAAGGCCCTGCATTCAATCCCTAGAACTAAAGAAAAGGCATTTACTTCAGAGCACAACTTTAATATATTCTCACATACACTGAACATTCCCAAATGGAAGCTAGGAATACATAATATATTAGTTCCCACACTTATTTGACTACAGAAATTACACACAGGTACACACACACACACACACACACACACACACACCTCTTGTTTTTTGATAGAGAATTTCACAAGACTGAATGGGTACAACTTAAGTAATGCTAAATTTAACTTTGTTCCTATCTAATGCTCACTATGAGTCAATTCAATAATAAAGTTGAATTTGTTTTACTCAAATAATCCCTTTGAGAAAGAATTGCTTCCTATAAACTAAACCTGGTCTCATGATGAAAGTCACAGGTAACAATCAAGTTGAATATAAGATTATTTCAGTATTTGTCCTATAAAGCATATTGAGGAGTAAATAACTTTTATTTTTTAAGACAACTGCATCAGGCTGCAATATCATTAAAAAGTTAAACCAAATCTTGCAACTATTACACTGGTTTTTGCTATTCGTGCTGTGACATGAGAATACATTAAATAACCTCTCACAGTACTGTTCTTTCATAAACAGCAGGATTTTATGAATGAAGAATTCTCACAAAGACCAGGGTTCTCAAAAGCATAATTCCTACTTACCATCATTTCCTACTCACTCTAACCTGCTAGACATGCAAAAAGGTTGTTTTTGTTTTTGCTTTTTTGGAAGATGCTGATGTCAGATTTTAAAATGCTGATAGGAAGCTGAGAGAGGCAGTACACTAACTCCAGGCCTCTGGGAGGCCATAGTAGAAGCTCAGAAGTCCCAGCCCAGCCTTGGCAATGTAGTTACTTAGTGAAACTCTGTCTCAAAACAAAATGATGACAAAAAATAAAGGCCTGGAGATATCACTCAATGATTGGGCCTTGGGTTCAGTCCCTAATATGACTAAACAACAACACAAAAACGGAACCAGAAGCAACCTAATAGAAGATGGCAAGAGCTGTTAATAAGGTCACATGTGAAGAGATCCTCCCTCTGAGTTTTCCTTATCACAGTAAGAAGAGTGAAATTCTGTTATCGAACCCAGTTTTTAAGGAACAATTTCAGCAAGGCAGATTTATTTATTTCCAATATGTTACAATGGTTTTGCTTAAAACTCAATACATTTATTAAATAGTCAAATACTTCAGCCCCATGAGCCATCTAAGTGGGTGTCTGAGAAAATAGTACTTGTTCCAAAATGAATCGATACTTCAAAAAATAATCCGTAGAACAAATGAAAGCTACATACCATAGACCTTGATAGAAAAATAAAATACATATGCTCTAATGAAAAGTATATGCTTGTAAATATTTTTCTTCTGATGGAAAATAAAGCATGAGGCAGAGACAAATTCAGCATAGATTCGCCTTCACTGAATCTTTCTTTCTTAATAAATTATTTATTCTCCTTGCTTAATAAAACAATTATAGTAAGAATATCAACTGCTGAGTAATAGCTAATGACCTAAAAGCCTCTGAAAGAAATCCAGCTGACCTTTTGTCAACACTCTAAAATTAGTAATAGATTGACATACCAGATACTTTGCCAAATCTGCCATAAAGATATGTATTTTTCTTTTAAATTTAGGGGCCTCTTTAACTCACTGGACTACAAAGGGGAAAATGCTGAACATTTTAACAGGCCAGCTTAGACTCAGTCTCCTCGACTAGAAGATGCTATTAGCCTAGGTTAAAAGCAAAAACCCATCACCCGTTTGATTTTATCACTTACCACTCACCCAAGTCTAGGTGGAATGTTGAAGGAATGAAGTAGCAGTTTCCAAGAAAGGTCATGATTTCTGAGCTTTTCAGTTCTTGCCCTCCTTAGGTAATTCTTGGATGACTTCAACTTCCAAGCACATGAGCAGCTGGCTGTCACCCAAAAGTAATTCAAATGCTTGAAAGCTGACTGTACCCTAACCTTTTCATTTTAATTCTTCATCTTTCTCTTTGTTAACAGTAGTCTCTCATACTGATGTGATGCTCAGGAAAAAACTGGTCCTCTAATAGGCCATAGATTTCATCTATTTATAATTTTAAAATGAAAGCACCACAGTCACAGCCATCACATGACACAGCTACTTTTGGTCATACTTAGTCATTTCCAGCCAAATACAAAAGAATCTAAGAAAAATTCTGATTTTCATAGCTTCTATTCATTGCCCTATGCTTATTATTGTTAATAGTTCCATATGACTCGGACATTTACTCTGATTGAGTTTCCTCAAGAAGAAATGGTATTTCATACGCCTGAAAGTAAATAATTGAGAATGTTTCATTAACATTCAGTTGAATTGGTTTTTTTAAATAAAAGCATTTGGTATGACCACTAATTAAGCTGGAGTGTATAAGATAGAAGTTTCTTTTGCTTTTTAACATAAAACAAAACACAAGTAACTAGAAAACTAGCTTTTTCTGCT
This sequence comes from Dinomys branickii, assembly GCA_004027595.1. Lineage (NCBI taxonomy): Eukaryota > Metazoa > Chordata > Mammalia > Rodentia > Dinomyidae > Dinomys > Dinomys branickii. The sequence continues at coordinate 28,648 of PVLD010003189.1, forward strand.
TCAATGTGCAAAATGACATGAACATTTACAAGAAAAATTCTTGGCATTTTAAGAGAAGGCAAAAAAATGTCTTGCTGACAGTTTTGTGTACACACAGATTTCAGAAAAAAAGGTGTTTATTGAGCATGTCACCCTTTTGGTCCTATCCTAGGTACTGTGGCAAATAAGTAAATATTTGATAATCTTTTACTCTCCAAGAAGAACTAGCAGCTTCTATGCATATTTATTTTTTGACTTAATATAAAGAAAAATAAGTTACAGGAAACCTGATCTTGAACTGAAAAGGCAAACCTCTGTACTTTTGAACCAAGCTTCTCAGTCAATACTAAAAAAGGGGGGGGGATCTCAATGTTCAGGCAAGGGTCCTGCAGAATTTTGAATAGCCTTATGAGGGCAGAACATTCTAAGACAGCAACTTGGAATCAACCTATGAAAAAGTCACATGAGTTAACTAACACTGCTTTTTATTTTTTGCAAAGTAGTCAAGAAAAATAAACAAACTGAACATGAAAAACTGTAAAATTGTGTGCATCAAAAGACAGTATCAGCAGAATGAAAATGCAACCAACTGGATAGAAGACAATATTTATAAATCATGTATCCAAAATATATAGGAAATTCCTTTTTAAATTAAATTTTATTAGTGCATGTTTGCAGTACACAATGCTTACATTTATGATGGGGAGCTGGCACATGTGCATATCACATCTTGATTGTTTTTACTTCCGTTTCCTGTCCCCTCCCTTCTCCCTCACTCTATCTCTACATTCCTTTCTCATCTTCAAGGAGCTATCTCCTTGTTTCCTGTTATCTATCTTTTCTTTTGCTATGTAATTTATTTATACTTTGAGTTTCTCATACAAGAGAAATCAGGTGATAGTTAAGTTTGTGTGTCTGATTTATTTAACTTAACCTTATGGTCTCAAAGTGCATCCAGGTTCCCCAAAATGATTCAAGTTTATTCTTCTTTATGATAGAGTAGTACTCTATTGGGTATAAATTCTACATTTTCTTTATCTATTTCTCTCTTGATGGACAAATAGGCTGCTTCCAATATTTAACCATTATGGATTGTGTTGCTATAAACATAGCTATGCATGTATCACTGTAATATGATGTCTTTAACTCTTTTTGGAAGATATCAAAAAAGGAAATAATCTAGGTCAAGTGGAATTTCTACTTTGAGTTTTCTGAGGACTCTCCACACTCATATCTAGTGATTGTACTGGTTTACATCCCCCTAACAATGGAGGAGGGGTCCGTTTCCCCCCACAGCGTCACCAGTGTTTGTTATTATGTGTGTGTGACTTCATGATAACCATTCTTTCTGGAGGAAGATGAGATCTCAGTGTTGTTTCCATTTGCATTCCTCTAGTGGCCAGAGATGTTAAACTTTTTTTCATGTATTTATTGTCTATTGGTAGCTCTTCTGAGAACTATTTATTCATTTCAGTTGCCCCTTTTGATTGGGTCATTTACTTTGGGAGTATCTAATTTCTTTCAGTTCTTTACATATGCTAGTTACCAGTCCTCTGATGAGTAATTGGCAAAAATATTTTCCCATTTTGTAAGTTGTCTCCAGCTCTGCTTGTTTCCTTTGCAGCTTTTTAATCTGATATATTGTAATCCCATTTGTTAATGCTTGATGTGCAAGTGAAGTTATGTTCAGGAAGCCCTCGTCTATGCCTATATTTTAGAGAGTTTTACCTAATTTATCTTCCAGAAAATTGTTTCTGTTTTGATATTTAGTTCTTTACCCACTTTTATTTTAGGTTAGTACATAGTGAGAGATATGATTTGAGATTCAATCTTCTGCCTGTGTATAACCAGTTTATCCAGCACCATTTATTAAGGAAGCTACCTTCCTCCGGTGTATGTTTTTTGCCCCTCTGTCAAAAAGTTCAGATGACCAAGCTCAAAAAAATTCAATAAGGTAGTAGGATACAAAATCCACAGACAAAAACAATTGATTATTTTCCTGTACAGCAATAATAAAGAAACACAGACAGAAATTGTGAAATATATAAAGAACTCCTAAAACTCAACAATAAAAACAAATTACTCAATTAAAAATGGCAACTGAAAAGAATAGACGCTCAGAATAATTACAAGTAGCTAGTGAATACATGAAAATGTGTTCAGCCTCACCACTCATTACAGAAACAGCAATAAAATGTAGGTGATAGCTTCACATAACTGTTAGCATAGCCACTACCAAAGAGAATATTATCAAGGATATAGAAATATTGGAAAAGTTATATACCATTAGTAAATATATGAGATAGCACAGCCCTGTGGAAAACAGTATGGGATTTCCTCATGAAATCAAAATTAGAATCACAAGCCAGAAACAACACAGAGAGAAAAAAATCTACTTCTGACTATATACCCAAAAAGATTGAAAACATGATTATGAAATTTGCATATGCATGTTTAAAAACAGCATTATTCACAATAGGCACTCTGTTTTAGTTATTTGTTGCTGACACAAAATACTCAAAACCCCAAGTTAAAGTGTTTATTTAGTTCACAATTTGTAGAGGTTTCAGTCCATAATCAGCTGGCTCCAAGGCAGGAAGGCATCACACAGGAGAAACAGTTCACAGAGAGCAGAAGGCAGCGAAGCACCAAGGGACGCCCACAGCTCTTCCTGTCCCCTATATCTTACCAGGGTATTCGGGGTGGGCAGCACTCACACCTTTAATCCTAGTGCTCCTGATCCTAGCATTGCACTATGAATTAATTCTAGCCACCTCTGAAGAAGCTCCTCCCTTGACCACATGAAGCTTTTGGGCAGCATCTAAACATGAGCTACAATAGTCACCCCTGGCCCCTCAAAGAGTAATGTACCTCCCTTTATAAATGAGGCATTTAGTCCATCTTCAAGAGTTACCAAAGTCCTAACAGTTTCAGCATTGCTGGAAAGTCCAAGTCCAAAGGCTCTTCTGAGATTTAAGGCAAACTCTTAGCTGTAAACCCTAAATGAAAAGAAAGTTAAACACTTCCAACATTCCATGATGCCAGATAGATATTTCCATTTCAGAAGTTACACAAGGGGACAGCAAGAAATGGAAACAAAGCAAGACCAAAATCCAGTGGGGCAAACATTAAAACTCACAGTTCCACTTCCTTCATCCCCCACAGTCCGTGGCAAGTTTGGATGTCAAAGGGGTTTGAGTGACTCCACCCCTACTTCATGCCCATGGTTATAGCTCCTATGGCTTCTTCCTTTGGCTGGTCTTGCACATTCCTTACAGCTTTCCTTGGATTATCCATGTTCCTGGCTTCTCCAGCCTTCTCCAGTCTTCACTGTGCCTTTGGTTTCACATTTATGCTTCATGCACTGCCCTCTCAGGGGCACACTGCGTGGCCTCCCAGGCCTTCTTCTGAAATCTTGGTGGTGACCTTACAACTCTTGCACTCTGCATATGCCTAAAACCAGCACCACGTGGATGACGCCAAGGTCTGCTGCCAGCTGGAGCAGCAGCCAGGCTTTCTTCTCTCTTGGCTGTAGGGATCCAGTGCATATAAACCAAATCCAGAGCAACAACTTCCCTGGGCCCACACCATTCTGGAACATGATGCTCTGGGGCTCTCTTCTCAAAGCAGTCTTTCACTTTTGCAGTTTTGGGGTTGAAAAGGGTGGAATCATGCTACTTCTTGTGATACCCTCTGGCCATCTCTTCTGTTGTCTTCTGAAATACTTGGCTTTTTCTTGGAATCTTTTTAGCAACCAATTTCTCTTCTGTTCCATCTTTGCAGGCCACAACTTTACTGGAGCTTCCTTTCAAATTTACAGCATCTTAAATCATTCAACTTGGCTCTTTTGTCTTGATTTTCAACATAAATCTGGTGAAAAACATTCAACAGTAGCCATGCCACTATCTCAACATTAGACCGCCTTATAATTTCTTCTGCAAGATTAATTAGCTCACTGTCCTTAATCTCAGTCTTGGGCAAAGTCTTGGACACAAGTAAAATGCAGACAAACTTTCTGCCAAGGCATAACACACATTGTCTGGAGCACAACAGCCAATGCAGTCTTCTTCCCGGAAAAAACCATTCACACACTAGGGCAAAACTAAATAGAGATCTAAACTTCTCGGAAGTTTCAGTCCAATAATTTTTTAACTTGGCTGTAAAATGAAAACGCTTGAACTGTTTTACAATGTATTAAATTATTTTAATAAATATTGGCTAGATAATAAGCCATATATATATATACCCATATATATACCCACATATATATACATACCCATACACACACATATATATATATATATATATATATATATATATATATATACCCATACACACACACACACACACACACACACACACACACACATATATATATACTTTTTTTCCAAGTTGAAAGTTTTCACTCTAGGTAGAACTACATCAACTCAAGTCAACCTTTTCCCATCAAAATGAAAACAGAGCAATTCATTGAGCTGCAAAGTTTAGTAACGTGAACTCTGAGAACCCCGCAGAACAAAATGTTCTGAGCAGAAGGGACGGAGATCTAAACATAAACACTGATTGGATCTGGAGAATCATTTCCCAAAATGTGGTCCACATAGTACTGTTTCCACAAATTCTAGTAAGAGACTGTTTAGAGATTGACACATCTGAGAAAAACTGCTTCGACATTTCTCATATTGTTTACACAATTAGGTCCCAGTAATTTTCAGAAAGAAACTTATTAATTTATTATAATTAAGCATTACATAATAGTAACAGGACAACAGCTCTTTAAAGAAAGAATTTAAAACAGTGTATATTTGCTTAAAGATCTCTGGATAGTAGCAATACAGGAGACACTATAACATGACACTTTTGTGAGAGTCAGTGTCTTATTTACAAAACAAAAAACATGTCTAAATTCAAGATTCAGTTAAAAGCAAAACGTTAACACCTCTTCTGAGCCCACCCTGCCATCTTTTCTCTTTAACCAAAGGCATTTGTATTAGGTTAAGAACTATAAGACTACACCAGGGCAAGATGTTGAAACTATCATCCATGGCACGTGTTACTGGAGATCATACTGTGCTGATCCACCTTAAGAGATTGTTTCCTAGTGACTTGAAGAACATGACTGTTAGATGTTCCTGTAGAGCATTTAGCAATTCTCTCTCTCTCTCTCTCTCTCTCTCTCTCTCTCTCTCTCTCTCCGTATATACAGGGAATTGAACCCAGAACCTTCACACCTTCACACTCAGCTTAATCTCTAGCCCTTTTTATTTTCTTATTTTGAAACAGGGTCTCACTCATGTACTCAGGAGGCACTCAAAGTTGTGATGCCCCTGCCTTGGCCTCATAAATGCTGAGATTACGTGTGTGCACCATCATGGCTTGTTTAGCACGCACTTTTAGTTTCAATTCCTAAGGACTTAATTCAAAGGAAAATGAATACTAATTTTCTTTTGGGCTATGCCATTTGATAAAGTGAAGTTCCCTTATATTTATCATCTACTAGTTTATGCAGACATAGGTTTGCCCAAAGATTCACTTCAGCATTGATGTTAAAAAAGAGGAGAATTGTCAGGCATGGTGGCACATGCCTGTAATCTCAGCACTCAGGAGGCTGAGGCAGGAGGATCGTTTCAGGTTCGAGACCAGCCTGGGCTACAAAGTGAGCTCAAGGCCAGCCTGAACTGCATACTGAGACCCTGTCTCAAAAAAAAAAAAAAAAAAAGAGGAGAATGGCATTGTGTCAATATGATATATAAAGGTTATGACATATGTCACATTATCATGGAAACATATCATGTGGTTTAATCTCTAAAAGATACAAAGATTATGAACTCCTTAAAGTAAGGATTGTGCTTTAGCACTGTCTCACTGAAACCCTCCTACATATTATACACACTATTAACAGATACTTAAGATGTGAATGAGTCAGTGACATAAAGTACATGAATGTTTCAATTAGTAAAGTAATAAAAATTCAATAAGGTCTATATACAAAAAGCTGGCAATCAACTGTATACTATATATTAAATGAGAGGATATAAAACAGTTAAAACAGGAAAAATATGGGGAGCAGTTTTTTTTTTTTTGGCAGTACTGGGGATCGAACTCAGGACCCTGCGCTTGCTAGGCAGGCGCTTATTCCACTGAGCTATATCCCCAGCAAAACAGGAAAAATATGAACAGGCTAAAATTTTCAGAGAATTTTTTGTTCTTGGTAACAGGAAAACTTTTGAGGTATGATTAAATATGGACTCTATCTCACAAAAAACTGAGATACTTAATGTATCCTTTGTGTGTGTGTGTGTGTGTGTGTGTGTGTGTGTGTGTGTGTGTGTGTGTTATGTGTGTGTGTTTAAAACCATCTCCATAACAGGCAAATGGAGCAACCAGTATTATAAAAAGCACTGATTTATGCTGCTGATAAGGACAGAAAGTTAAATGTTCTCATTAGCCCCTGCTCCCTCCAAATCCATAAAATATCACTAAAAGAATTTCTTTAAAAAAAAAAAAAAAGAAATACTTGACAATGAGTGTATTTTAGAAGCCAGAAAATAAGTTGCAAGAAACAACCAATTAAGCGGACCTGAGTAAGCTAAATCCTTAAATGACAATGGGGAACATGGAAGTCAAATTCACTCACAGGTAGAACTCCCAAATGCCAGGAATTGATGAAATCATGTTATACTGGAAGTAGAAATCTTATTATCCTGGAAATGGGACCTAAAAACAGGATATAACCTGGAGGTAATGTGAAAAACAGCGGTGACCCCAGATTCTCTTTGTGAGAAGTACGTCTCTCTCAGGAAAGAGTACAGTGTAGGCTTTCCTGATGATCAAACATAGATGAAGGCAGATTGCCCTAAACCAAGAAACTGGATCAGTATGCTTACTGAATGTTCATCTTCTTCCATGTTTTAGTTTCCAGAATACTCTCAGCCTGGCCTTTGTCCTTCATGCAGAATACTGGAATCTTATCAGATCTAAAAGAAAGACCTAGAGGTACTTATGGAAAAGAATGCTTCATTAATGAACAGACAGTACTTCTAAACTTTGATACTATTGACATTTTGAGTGAGATCATTCTTTGTTATAGGGAGCTGTCCTGTGAACTTTAGAGTGTGTAGAAGCCTCTATAGTCTCTGCCCAGTAGAGGCCAAGCTGTATGCACTGTCTTTCTGCTCATGACAACCAGACCACATGCTCCCTGGTGGGCAGAAATCCTGGTTGACAGATGCTGCTTTTTGCTGAGACTCATAGTTGACAGGCTCAGAATTTCAAATCAGCTTTCTGGTTATTAATTGCTATAAACAGAAATTACTCATGGGTGAGTATTTGTAGATACTCTTGTAATTTATGCTTAAGTTAATTTAAAATTTTGGAAGCATAATATGGTTTACTTCCTCTCAGAGGATTATTTTGTTATTCATAAAATCTGAATTTTTAAAAATTCCTAAGGAATACAATCTATACTTAAAAGTATCCTGAAATAATTAAAAATCAAAAACACTGTTAATATGATCTATCTATGGGGAAATTGGTTGCGGTTTATTTTGCTGTACATTTTTAAATAGCTTGCTTTTTCATAAGAAACATTGGTTATCTTAATAAATAATAATCATACATGAACAAGAAAAGTAAGTTAGCAAAGTAAACCCTCTTGAAACATCTTTGAGATTGTGATCTTAAAGAGATGAGTACCTAAGATCAGTTTGAAAATGGTAAATTTTATTACCTTTCACACTCTTTCCTAGTTTTAACATCAATTTCAAATTAGAGGAAGAAAACAACTTCTCTATTAAGCTGTGTCAATATATGAGGTACATGTTGCATATAATTAAAAACTCTTTTTAGTAGGATAATTTAATTTCAGAGTGGAAAGGTAACTCAAAAGCAACTGTCAACCTCCCATCCAAAGAAGGAATCATTGATTCCTGGCTCGTGTTCAAGAATATGGTGCTGTTTTTTTTTTTAAGAAAGAGGAGGAGGGAGGAGGAGGAGAAGAACCATTTAGCTCATTTGCAAGTCATCTAGAAGTATGCCCAAAGCTGGTCTTCATAACTTTTACCCGTTGGTCCAGATGTTAAAGGGGAAAAAAAGGCTTTCTCTTTAATTCCTCAGTTTCAGTTCCAGAGTTTGGTATACTTCCCAGTATAAAATGAAATACAACCATCTTTGGTCAAGTGGCCATCTTTAAAAACAACCATGACTCAGCCCTACCAGCATCTTAACAGAATCATCATGCTCTGGGAGGATCATTCCAATGATCTATATCAGGACGTGGGCAGATGCAAGCCACTGACTGTGCTCACACAAACCAGACCACTTTCTCCTACCTGTATATGCCAAAGCAAGCCACCTCCTCCTTCCAGCACCTTTTAAAGACAGCACCATGTCATGCTGGGCACACGGATTTCCCTTGCATCTTTCCCACTGCTGTACAACATACCTATTGAATTTTCTTTTAACTTTGTTTCAGTCTTAGTAAATTCTTTTACTCCCTGTGTTACTAGCCCCTATAATGCAGTCTCACATCACATTTTGGTGTCCCATACAGGGACCTCGTTCTGCCTCCCCCTTTCCTTTCTGTCACTCTCCACAACTACTTAATTCCCAACTGGACTTCCGGATGCATAAGATCATCAATCACTCTGCGCTCAGTTCAGTGTTTATCCAGGGCAGTGAGTCTTCTCTTGTAAGCCCAGACTGACCACCTGGCCCCATTTGGCCCTAGAGCCATAGGCTCCAGTGCGAAAAGGCTCTCTGGTCTTGGTGGTCTCAGTCTCAAGCACACTTTTTTTTATTTTAAAGAGAAACAAAAAACATTAAAAACAATACAGAAACAAGATGATAGGAAATCAACAATAGTTATTATATTGCATATTGTTATCTTCAAAGCCATCGGTCAGATGACCAGGTACAGACATGCAAAATGGGTCAGGTAATGTCAGCACTAACTGTCCTTTCAGTGAACTAATAGAAATTAGTAATATGATTATCGGAGCTATCTTGTGTATACACATATTTTCCCTTCCTCCTTTCTTTCTTTTCTCCTTTCCACCATCCAAGTTGTTGTCTTTTTGAGCAGTTTCTTTCCCTTTCACAATATCTATTGTACCTTTTGGATCTTATTTATTTACTCTTTCATTTTCTTATACTAGGGAGATAATACAATGTTTGTGCATGAGAGTCTGATTTATTTCACTTATGAGTATGGTCTCTAATTGAATCCATTACCTAAAAAAGCCTCGAGTTTATCTTTCTTTATAGCTGAGTAGTACTCCATTGTATAAAAAGACCACATCTTCTTTAGCCGACCCTTGGTTGATGGGCATTTGGGTTGGTTCAAAGATTTAGCTATTACAAACTGTGCTGTTATAAACATGGGTGCCCATAAATCACTATGGTACAATGTTTTTAATTCTTCTGGTAAAATACCCAGAAGGAGAATGGCTGTATTGAATGGGACCTCTAATCCTAGTTTTTGAGGAATCTCAACACTGATTTCCACAGTGGTTATATTAGTGTACACATCCACCACCAGCAGAGAAGGGTTCCTTTTTCACCACAGCCCCACCAGCATTCATTATTGATTGTTTTTTTATGGTAGCCATCCTTTCTGGAGTGAAATGGAATCTTAGTATTATTTTAGTATGCATTTCTCAGATTACCAGTGACGCTGAACATTTTTTCATATATTTATTTGCCATTTGTATTTCTTCATCTGAGAAGTTTGTATCCATCTCAAATGTCCATTTTTAGATTGGGTCTTTGACTTTGGGGGGTCTGATTTTTAAAAATTCTTTATATGTCCTTTGTCTGAGGGACAGTTGGCTAAATTTTTTCCCAGTTCAGAGGTTTTCTTTTCATTCTGTTGGTGATTTCTTTTGATGTGCAAAAACTTTTTAAGAAGATGAGATCCCAGTTGTTGATTCTTTGAAATATTTCCTATGCAGTTTGGTTTTTGTTCATAAACTCTGTCTAACCCTATGTCTTTAAGATTTCTACCTACTTTCTCTTCCAATAGATGTAGTGTTTCTGTTTTAATATTTAGATCTTTAATCCATTTGTACTTTAGTGTAGTGCATGGTGATAGCCATGTGTCTAGTTTTAGTCTTCCACATGTGGAAAGCCAGTTTTTCCAGCACCATTTATTAAAGATGCTCTCTTTCTTCCAGTGAATATGCTTGGCCCCTTTGACAGAGGTAAGGCGGCTGAGTGTGTTTGTAGTTACGTCTGAGTCTTCTAATACGTTCCATTGATCTTCAGGCCTGGTTTTTTTTGCCAGTACCATTATCACAGTAGCTTTGTAGAGTAATTTCAAGTCAGGAATTATGATACTTCCTGCCTTGCCTTTGTTGCCCAGGATTGCCTTCACTATTTTAGGTCTCTTCTGGTTCCAGATGAATTTAAGGAATGTTTTCTCTAGATCTGTGAGGTACACTGATGCTATTTTGATCAGGATGGCATTAACTCTGTAGACAAAGTAAGAGGTCTTTCTCCCTTTGGGATGTTTTTTGTACAGATAGTGCACCTAGATAGGATCCATCACAGGTCTCATGTCCTCTATTCTCTATGATTCACCCTGGGCTATTTCTCAAAAACTGGTCGAAATTTGATCCTTGGACTAAAAAAAAAAACAGTAGCTCACTTTCTATTGCAATAACACTTGGCCTCAGTATAAATGCCAGGACCAGAAAATCTGACTTTTCAACACCAGTTAAAAGTATAATACCAACCTACAGTGGATCTTCTTTGCTGCAGTCTGAAAAAGAACTCTAAAGTCTCTATATTCAGACCTTTATTGTGGAGGTATTGGCCTGAGGTATGTATGAGATAAATGCACAGAGATAAGGAAGTTTTTTAGGCCAGCAGAATGCACGGTTAAAGATTAAAAGCCTATGGGGCCACAAACTTATGTAGGATCAAAACACATTGCCTTAAGGAATCTATCCTCCAGCCCTTGTCCTTCCTGAACTCTGATTTAGTTAGATTGGCCCATGTAGCAGATGGTCACGTAGCGTGTAGTTAAATGGTCATGTAGTAGATCATCCTGTCTTTGTTCTGCCCCTCACCGTCCTTTACATGAATTCCTTCTTTTGTCATTTATCCTTGCTTCCTGGTTCTATTAATAAAAAGCCACAGAAGCTTCAGTTTGGGGCTGTTTCCCTCAGACTCTGTCTTCCTGAGGGGTCACAGGAGGAAGGCAGTGCCTCCGAGCTCTTGTAAAACTGGACATGGCCTCTGAGGAATCGCTCATCCTTTGTGCTGCACCACCATCATGAACTGCAACACTTTATGATCTTGTGACAGGATCCCCGACCATAGGAGGGTAGCTACATGTGCCTTTCTAAATTCTCACCTCCTAATCCTGAAACTGATGTCCTTACTGATCCTTCGTTTGTCTTTTCTCAGATCTGAGTCAGACCCAACTCTGGAAAACCAAGCCTCTGTTACACTCCATCTATACCCAAAAGCCCTTGCACCCTCACATACTTATTCAGGCACTTCTTACAAGAAATAGTAAAAACGATTTCCTCTCCAGAAAACCTTCTTCCTTTCTGCAAGATGGTCAGGCCATCTGTAAGCACTGCTTTGGGTCTGTGTCCACTTGTTCCCTGACCAATCACACATGGGCAGCAGAAGCTGGGCTTCTTTAGCGATGACCCTTCCAACTTCATCTGGGAATTCTGAGGACTAACGGTAGCCTGGCAAAGTCCTTATGTGGTTACTGAGAGTTAATATTCGCATGTGTAATTCTTTATGCAAAGAAAAAGTAATATTTTATCTTAAGGAAAAGGAGTACTTTGCCTACACTCAAATATTTTGTAAAGATTGTTTCAAAGGTAAATTTCTTCTAAGGAAGGAAACAGGGCAGGAAGAAACCAATAAGAAGGGGAGAAATGTAAAGAAAGTCATAACAATGGAAGTTTTTTGATAAGAAAGAATAAAAAGAAAAATATGTTACAAAAGCGAAGGTTTCATGTGGAGAGACTTTGCCATATGACAAGGGAAAAAGATAGGTGAGGATAAAAATCAAAAAGCCTAAGAGCAATTGCAGAAAGTTTGTGAGAGGTTAAGCTTATGAGAAAAAAAATGATATGTCTGATAAAAGTTATAACTTCAAAAATTATTTAAAGGATTTTCTAAAAGTTAAAGTCTATAACATTAATATGAAACAAAATTTTATGTTTAAGAGAATAAAATTTTCTGGTAGTAATAAACTGCTCTTAGTAAAATTTACAGAAACTGGACTAAGAAACAAAGGTTTATGTTTTAACAAGATAATGTCTTCTGCTGTTAGGGTTTTGATTACTTAAAAATATTGTGTCTTCATGGAATCAGGATTTATTTAGGCATTGGTTTGATGTAAAGTCTTTTAAATGATCAGTTTGTATGACCTTGGTTAAATAAACAACTATTATTTTTGGTTATTATAGTTTACTGACACTATATATAACTAGGACTAAAGATATGTATATATCTGAGGATGAGATATGCCATGTTAATGCGCAAAGTTTGTAAAACTACAGATGCATTAAGTTTGACATATTGACAGCACCAGGAAGTGCTGTCATTTTCACATATGCATTGCATCTGGACTTTAACCACACAAAGTGGTCAGTAAAACTTCTAACATTTCTGCCATTTATTTTCAGTACCATGCAGGTTGGAATGCCATTTGTAACATCTTGCCATTTAAAATCTAGTCTAATCTATTGGCTTAAACTAAATAAGCATTTTTGCTATTGTATAAGTTAAATACACTCACACATCAGGTAGTAACCTATTTGTGGTTATCAGTGCTGCTTCCTAAGCTTACACAGGATTGAAAGTTACTTTCCAATTTTTTGTCAGTGCTGTCAGACTCTGCAAACCTATTAAATACAAAAGTCACATGATTTTAGTAATACTACCTAGGCATAGAACCTAATTTTTGCCTCAAAATTAAAAGCAAAGTTGATATATAAAGCTGTAATGTTAATTATGTCTGACTTATTTGCATATTAAATATATTTATTTTCCTTAGATATATAAGCCTTCTAAAATAAAGAATTTAAGAAAAACATCTTGCCATACTGGTGTGCCCCCCAAACAAAATCACTTAGAATGATAGACTTTCTCAGGCCTAGGAGCATATGTTCCTAATTGTGTTATAATAATTAGCTAAACACCATGCATTTCCTAAATTAGTCACCTAAATACTAAATCTGTAAGCAAGTACATTCTACTTAAGAGAATTCTAACAAATATTCTTACATACAACTTCCCGACAAAACTAGACTTTTATTGCATGTCATGAATTTTGCTCCTATTAAATTTCTTTTTTGGTATTTCCATCGCAAGACTCTGTTGTCTAGTAACATTCTCCAAGAGCGGGACTTCAGGACGATAGCCTGAAAAGTATTTTAAGATGATAGACCATCCCCTGAAAGTCAGGATATTACACTGCCTCTCAGGGTCCAGAAGAAATTACCATAGTTAATAACAGGACCCATTGCTCCCACTTCAAGATTTGAATAAGTGAATTTCTGGATATTTAACAACAGATGCCTCGGCACCAAGCATAAGGAAGATAAAAGGGGTCAGAGAGCAGCCAGTACTTCACCCTGTGCATTCCAAGGTCAGAAGGAGCCCTCTAAAATGTGAGTCACTGTACCTTCCAAGTAGGGAAATATAGGGACTTCGGAGACCATAGGCCAGCGCAGCCAGTATGTATTCTACAAAGAGAAATGTCCCTGGAAGGAAAATGTCTCCAAAGCTTCCAAGGAAAGCCAAATAGTTAACAAAACCACGATCCATCCTGGCATATGACAGGACTGAGGAAAAGAGATGAGAAATCCAAAAGGCTCTTGAAGCTCCCCAAACACCCCTGAGGAAACTTAGTGCATCTTAATAGGAAAGAAAGAGGTTAATGTTACTTAACTACTTAGTCTTAAACACCCAACAGGAAAGTATAACCAGAAAGTAAAATAGTTAAGTCTATCATTACTAACACTGGGTTTTAAAATTAGCTATGGTAACATAAAAAAAGAACTACGTATCTCTACATGAAATAAAAACTGACAGAGCTAGAGACCTTAAAATGTGACATAATCAGAGACCACCATAGGTAAAAAGGACAAACAAAATCACCGAGCTCTAGATATACTTACCAAAGGAAGTGAAAGTATATGTACTATGCTTGGGGACAGAGTATTAATACCGAGGAAAAAAGAGAAGATAAGTATGAAAACATGTGCAGACCTTCCTGGGAGACACAAAACAATTACATGATCCGGCTAACAAGAGGTAGACAGGCTGAATTCCCCTCGTCATCGCTGTCCCGGTTACTCTCTTTTCTGGAACCACTTACATCTCTTATCGCTCTTCCCCTCACACTTATTTAACATAATTACGTGTTCTATTACAGGTTACCACCCATCAAGTAATGAGGTGACGCACCATGGACCCTGACCCTTTCTGTTTGACCCTTTCCACTAACCTGTACACCATTAGAATAGGCTGCGCAAAGGTTTTACTCCCAACCTGGGCCCAGTGACCCCCCGATGGCTCAACAGACTCTATCAGGGCCTCTTTCTGCCTGTGTCCAGCTTAAAGCAGCTACTAAAGATGAACCCTCCTTCCAAATATTAAAGATTTGACTTAGTTGATCTGTCAAAAGAGCAATGTGGTGCCCAAGATAGGTGCCACCATCTTGGGTCTAGTGGTCATCTTTTAAAAGCTTTGGTGGATCACACAGTGATTTCGGAATCAGGACATGGGCAAATGCCCATGTGCCGCTGACCACACTTACATGAAGTAAGCCACTCCCTCTCCCTCCTTTCACCCCCTGCATGTTAAAGCAAGCTACTTCCTCCTTTCACCTCTTTTAAAGCAGCATTACTGCACATGCTCATATTGAGCATGTGCACCTCCCACGCATCTTGTCCACTACTGTACAGCACATTTATTAAGCTTTCCTTTGACTCTGTTTCTGTCCTAGTAACTAACTTTATGCTCCCAAGGGCTCAGTGGCATTCTCAGCTCTGTTTTCATCCACGTGGTTTCATAGCCTCCACGATGTTCCTACAGTTTGGTGACATCATGAAATAAGGAAGCAGAATGAACTTCCTGTGACATTTGATAGAATATAAATGTCGTCAAAAATCCTTCCTATCTATACCTAAGTCTCTTCAACCACATTTTACTCATCTAAGTAGTTGCATTTTCAGAAGGGAAGGGCATCTTTATGTAAGGTTGGGTATATAAACTGATCTTGATTGGGTATACTAACTAACAATCTCATGCACACAGCCTTTCACGAGCATCAACCTACCCATGAATGTATCATATCTCCTCCTCCACAAATATCCATGCACCAAGTGTGGTCCTCATTCCTACGCCAAGACCGGGAGAGCAAAGGCACCATGATTTCTTTCTCCCCTACACATGTGTTTAGAGATACGTCTGTGCCACTGCACAGTAGAATTAATAGCAGAATTAATATCATGACAAGCAAAAGTCAAGTCATACTCATACTCTTAGGACAAACCAGACTCTATACCAGACACCCTACTTCTCTCTTTAAATTTAGAGGTTCCTTGCCCATCCAGTGAAAATTAATGAGTTTCTACTCTCAGATCTATTCCTTTCTTTTAATCGTTTGAAAGTCCTTAGCCCAATTCAAGTCAGTTATTTCAAAGTTTAATTTGTAAGTGATACAATGACTACTTTTATAAGATAACAGAACATTTGAAGACTCACTACCATTTTTATTATACCTCTCAATAGACTTTTGATCTCTTTCATTTCCATTGGCATCATTCTGGCTCCCAGCCAGCCAGTCTTGGAGAAGATCTTGTTCAGCCAGCCACTCCCGAGTCCTAACCATGGTATGCTGAACAGTCATTTTTATTCACGCTATGACAACTCCTTAGTCTGAGGTAATAAAGAGGATTCTGGTACACACAGGACCCTTCTCCTGGTATTTTCCTGCACATAACCTAGCAGTCAATATGATTTGGATTTCAGCAAATATGTCTTTTGTGGAGCCTTCCATGTGTTTGATGACTTGTCTCTTAGTCAGCATTAGTACCAAAAGTTGTACCCAAACTTAGCCTGTTTACCCTGTTTCCTCTATGCTGGTATCTCCCAACACAGAATCCTTAAGGATTAGGGGGGATGCTTTTTCATATTTGTGGAATTTAGAATGAGATATGAGCTCTGAAGTCTGTTATTTGTTAGAGAGTTTTAAAACTATGGTTTCTACAACTCTGCTAGAAACTCAAATAACAAGGAGACCAAAAAGGAGAACAAAGAACCAAGCCCAGAAATGGGGAATCGCAAACCACCTCATCAGCATGCACTGATTATCAGTTCGGGGAGTCTCGCAAACGCGTCAGCCCCTCTGTTCACGTCAGCCTCCGGGTGCCTCTTCAGACGCGCTCAGGGGCACTCAGTCTCCGGCAGCGCTTCCACTTCTCTGTGGAGGCCGAGGCTTCTTTCTGTGCCCGTGGGAGGGGGAAAGAGGTCTCCTGAGATGTAGCTGAGCTGCAGAGCTGCTGCTGCCCTGGCCTTAGAACAGTGGGATGGAGGTTTGTTTAGCTGGAATGGTTTGTCTAATTCTCTGAACATAAACTTGGCAGGAGGTTCTTTTAAGTTACCAAGCAACTGAACATCTGACAAGAAGCCATTTAACAATTCTTTCCATAGATTGCTAAAAGTTCCCAGAACAAATTCATGTCTGGTCTAGTGAAGGAAAAAGAAAGAAACTGGGAGAGCCAGGAAGGGGGCAGGGAGAAGAAACCCAAGAGGGTGGAAGGAAGCAGCGTGTCCTTAGGACGACGAGCGGAAGCAGGAGAAAGGGAACGCAACGAAAGGAAGGCGCTCTGGGGGAGGGGCCGGGGCACGCGGAAGGAGAATATAAATAAAGGATGGTACACAATGGTCTCAGAGTGGCATACGCCAGGAGCTCTAGGGAGCAGTCTTGGGGCAAAAACCAAAGGACTTCTAAGGTTTTCACTTGTTATATAAAATGCACCCTCTTGCCTTTGTGATAATCATCCCCGCTCAATTCATCTCCAGCACGCGGCTGTCACAGAGTCTGTAAGGACGGGGGCTTGAAAGACAAGGAAGAAGTTAGAAAGTTCTCAATGTATAATTTAACATCCTGGGCACGGGTTCTGGCCCTTAGTAAAAATGGAAATTAAAACTGAAGCACACTTTACAGGAAAAAGTTTTAATTAAAAAGTGAGAGAAATTCAACAGGGCCCAGTGGAGAGGGAGTCACAGAGATGCTCAGAGAAGACGCACTGAAATGAAGGCATTCTGAGGAGGAGGGGCTTACACTACCACAGAAAAGTACTAGAACGACTATCTATGCAGATCAAGCCGAACATCTGGATGGTTGAAAAGGGGAAGCTGTTCGGCCACAGCTGTTCTAGCACCCCGCCCCAATTTCCTCTGGGGAGCAGCCAGTATGACTGTGTCACAAATAGCCTGAGGGACGGATCTGCACGGCAGGGGCCAGACTCCTGGGACGGATTCGCCACACACTAGCCCCTGCGCTCCGTCGCCGCGCTCCCAATCCCCCCCACCCCAGGAAGCCGGATTCCTGCAGTGTCCTCTCCAGTGCTGACTGCAGGCAGGGCAAGTACACCTACCTCAAACCAGGGCCACAGAGAGTATAAACAAACCAACGGTGCCCTAGCTCGCTCCACCGAAGGTCAGTCCCGCTCGTGTGCCTGCCCGCCCAGAGCCCACCCTGCGCACCCGCACGCAGTCCACGTGTGGCTGCCTGCACACAGACTGCAGCCAAGACAAGCACTGGTCCCGCAGGCACTGCACGTGCACTCCCTCGCTGGAGCGTGGATATGGGTCCCCACTGGACTTTTTGTCGTGACTTCTTTTCTTTATGTTTTTTTTCTTTTTTTAGTTGACATCTGTGTTGTCTCACCTGTTTCCCTGTTCCTTTTCTCCTAGTGCCTGTAGCAACACTGTTTTATTATTGTTCACTTGTTTCTTCCATGTTTTAAATTCATTCTTTTCGTGTTGTTTCCTATATTCTGCTCTCTCTCGATATTCCCATCTTCTTTCACACGAACTTTCTACTGTTTCCTTCCGGCGCTCCCTTCCCTTCC
>PVLD010003189.1:46842-101308 GCA_004027595.1 Dinomys branickii
TTTTTTTTTTTTTTTTTTTTTTTTTTTTTTTTTTTTTTTTTTTTTTTTTTTTTTGCGGTACTGGGGATCGAACTCAGGACCCTGCGCTTGCTAGGCAAGCGCTTATTCCACTGAGCTATATCCCCAGCATTATGGCTTTTCTTAATCACAAAGTACATCTTCCCCCTTCCACACCCTGCCCTGCCTCCACAAAATCTGCATCAAACCCTCAACATTGACCCTTTACTCCAACTATAAAAGACATCTGACAGACTCTGTCCCCTAAGCTATTTTTTTGACCTATTGTTGTTTCTCCTGCCTACCTCTCCTCCTACTGACTTACACTCTTCACCCTCCCCTCCAGCTCTTCCCTTTCCTTCTCCTTCCACACTGCAGACTAACTGCTAATAACAAATCAGTATAGGCTCTAAGGTTATTGATAAAGTGTTAAAAGTGTATGTACAAGGTTTAACTCATCTATGTGATGTATGGTCAGATCTGGTAATGCTGTTATAACCAATAGTAATTCCTCACAACAGAGTGACAGGATACAAAGCACCTAAATTAAATAGTAGAAGGAGTAAACCTTACCTCCGGACGAGTGAAGTTGTGAACATACTTCTGGAAGGAAAATTCTACCGAAAAAGATCTTCCTATAAACTACAATCTCTCCCCACACTGCTTGAACTCAATATATATTAATGTCATATAATAATATAATTATATTTAATATATGCATATATAAAATACATACATACAGGAACAGGGGCAAACGAGGCAAGAAAGACCCCCAAGGTCTCCCAACTCTCCCAAGATGGATTTAGGGGGCACCAATGGAAAAGAAAC
Source organism: Dinomys branickii (assembly GCA_004027595.1). Taxonomy (NCBI): domain Eukaryota; kingdom Metazoa; phylum Chordata; class Mammalia; order Rodentia; family Dinomyidae; genus Dinomys; species Dinomys branickii. Next base: position 47,668 of record PVLD010003189.1, read on the forward strand.
AAATAGCAGGTAGCAAATCTTTGCAAGTTGATTTCCAAAAAGGTAAGGAAACTTGGTGAGTTCAAAGAGGACACAACCCAAAAGTTCATGAAATTATACAAGTGGATGTGGGGCAAGCAAAGAAAGCATTGCAAGAGCTGACCAAAACAGTTCAAAACATGCGTAACAAATTTATCAAAGATATATATTCTATGAAATGGTATTAGACAGAAATGCAAGACAAAAAAAGTTCTATAGCATTCATAAATTATAGAATTAACCAATGTGAAGACTGGGTTTCTGAAACTGAGGATGAAATGGTAAATTATGGCAAATTGCTTAGAAAAGCCTTGAAAATGCTAAGTGAGTAAGAGAAATCCATCCAACTTCTACTAGATGAAACTAAAGCTAACTGCAGGTGAAATTAAGGCTAATTGCAGTCAGAGAGAAGCTAGAAGATAACACATGTGGAATAAAATTTTCTTTAATAGAAAGAGTACAAAATACAGGTAATTGAAACTTACAGAACACCAACCCTCATGAAAAAAGTAACTTCCCATAACACATTTTAGTCAAAATTCTAGATGTCCAAAACAGATGAACAAAGACAGAATCTTAAAGAGTTCCACAGAAAACCAAAAGTCACTAATAAAAGTAAACCCATTAGGATTATAGCAGACTTCAAACCATAGACTTTAAAAACCAGGAGAGCCTGGAGTGAAATATTTCAACCCCTAAAGGCAAACAACTTTCAAGACTGCCAGATTAATGTATCTAGCAAAACACTCTTTCAAAACAGATGAAGAAATAAGAACATTTCATGAAAAAGAACAACTCAAGAGATACATGAACAACAAAACAGCATTTGAGAAAACACCCAGGAATATCCCACACCAGTGACGCTAAACTTTTTAGAGCATTCAGTGATGCAAATAGCCCACTGTAGTGCTTGTGCTGTTGGTTCACCATCACTGCCCTAGACAGAGGTGCTGAAACCAACAAAGTCAAAAATCCTGATGGAATGAATACATCAAGCAAGGCAAATAGATAAATTTTTTAAAAGGAAAAGCAAAAGAGTCATGGACAGAGAAAGAATGCAATGTTAGGAATGCATCAACATCTTTCGGCAATATCTCACAAGGTTAATGGGTTCAGCTCCCCAATTAAAAGAAAGATTGGCAGGTCAGATCAAAAAATAGAATGAAACAGTCTGTTGCATTCAAGAAACTCACCTAATCCAAACAGATTCATAGCCCAAAAATAAAGGATGGAAAACAATATTTCATGCACCAGGACCACAAAAATAAGCAAGGGCCACAATTTTACTCCGACAAAGTAAACTTCAAGATAAAACTGATGAGAAGAGACAAAGAAGGTGACTACATACTAGCTAAGGGAATGATCCAACAGGAAGTGATACCTGTTAAAAATATACATTTACCAAGACTGCAGCACCTATCATCACAAAACAAACACTGCTGGACATAAACCATCAAATAAACAGTAACAGTCATAGTGGGTGACCTCAACAACCCACTTTCACAACAAGACAGATCAACTTAACAAAAAGTCAGTAAAGAAGTATCAGAGCTGAATGATGCCTTGGAACAAATAACTTAATGGCTACCTACAAAATGTTGTAGCCTATTACAATAGAATACACATTCTTCTTAGCAGCAGACAGGATTTTCTCCAAAATAGACCACATACTAGTCCACAAAGCCTGTGGACTAGTATAAATATAAAAGAATTGAAATCACCACTTGTTTACTATCAGACCACTGTACAGTGAAACTAGAAATCAATCACAGAAGAAACCATAGAAAATTTATAAACACCTGGAGACTTAATAACACACTGCTGGCCACATATGTTGTGTGCCTGTAATCCCAGCACTTGGGAAGCTGAGGCAGGAGGACTGCCATGAGTTCAAGGCCAGCCTGGGCTACAAAGTGAGTTCAAGGCCAGCCTGAACCATATGTCAAAACCTTGTCTTGAAAAGACAAACACACACACACACACACACACACACACACACACACATGTAAGTACCCAGTGTATTAAGAAAGAACTTTTGGAATCAAACAACAATGCTAGTACAACATACTGAAACCTAAGGAACACAATGAAATCTCTCCTAAGAGGAAATCTCATTGCAAACAATGTTCATATTAGTAAAATAGAATGAGATTCAATAAATAACCTAATACTGCACATGAAGATACTCAAAACACAATAACAATCTGAACCAAATTTAAGGAGGGAAATCAGCAAAATAAGAGCAGAAATTAATGAAATCAAGACTAAATAAATACAAAAAATCAGCAATTGAAGAGCTAGTTCTTTGAAAGAATAAATAAAGTAGATAAACCCTTTGCTAAATTTACAAAAGAAAGAAAGATAAGAATCCAATGCAGTTAGAAATGAAAAATGCAGGATCACAATAGACACTGTCAAAATCCAGAAGAGAAGCAGTAACTATTATGAAAAACTGTACTCCAACAAATTAGAAAATCTTGAAGAAATAGAGAGATTCCTAGACTCAAGCAAATTACTAAAACTCAACCATTAAGACATAAAAATTCTGAACAATCCAGTAACAGGCAAAGAAGTTAGGACAGTAATAAAAAAAAAAATCTTCCAACTAAGAAAAACTCAGGACTTTATGGATTCACTGGAAGGCTTCCAAATTTATTTTTGCAAGCCAGCATTACTCAGATCCAAAATGGAAACAAGACCCAACTAAAAAAGAAAACTATAGGCTAATGTCCTTAATGAATATAGATGTGAAATACTCAGTAAGATATTGGCAAATAGAATACAATAAATCATCAAAAGGACTATACGTCATGGCCAAGTAGGTTTCATCCCAGTGTTGCAAGGATGGCTCAACATAGGCAAAATCCATAAATATAACACAACACATAAAGAGAAGCAGACAGAAACCACATAATCAAATCAATAGACGCAGAAAAAGCTTTTGATAAAATCTAACACCGATTCAGGATAAAAAAAAAAAAAAACCCTGAAGAAAAGAAGGACCTTGCCTAAATCTGATAAATCTGATAGGCAATCTGATTGCCTATGACAATCAATCATCAACATCATACTTAATGGGGGAAAACTGAAAACTTTTGTTCTAAAATCAGGAATAAAGACAAGGATGCTCACAACCACCACTTCTGTACAACATAGCAAAACATGAGCCAGAGCAATCAAGCAAAGAAAGAATTGAAAGAGATACATATACAAAGGAAAAAGTCAAAATGTCATTATTTGCACAACCCTCTACATAGAAGACCAAAACGTTTTCCCCAGAAGACTCACAGAATTAATAACAAATTTCTTCAACATAGCAGGATACAAAAATAACACTAAAAATCAATAGTATTCCCATACACCAATAATGAACTCACTGGGAAAGAAATTAGGAAAACTTTTACTATTCACAATAGTGTCAAGAAAAATTAAATACCTAGGAATTAAACTAACCAAGGAAGTGAAAGATCTTCATAGCATTCCTCACAGGACAAGAAAAAACAACCCTAAAACTCATATGGAACAAGAGGAGATCCACAGTAGCAAAAGCTACCCTAGCAACAAAAGCAAAGCAGGGGTATCACAAGTCCTGACTTCACTTACAGAGCTACAGTGATAAAAAATACCGTGGAACTGAGACAAAAACAGACATGTGGACCAGTGGCATTGAACACAGAAACAACCCCAGGCAGACTCAGCTTTTGATTCTTTGACAAAGGGGCCCAAAACATAGAATAGAGGAAAGATGGCCTTGTTAGTAAATCATGTTGGGAAAACTGGCTATCCTACGCATTTAAAGCTGGATGCATATCTCTCTCCATGTACTAAACTAAAATACAAATGTGTCAAAGATCTAAATATTTAAACAGAAATACTTAATATTCTGAAACATAAAACAGATTAAAACTCTTTAAGTCATAATTGCATGCAAGGACTTTCTGAACAGAACTTCAATTGCACAAAAGATAACAGCAAAAGTCAACAAATGGGATTTTATCAAATTAAAAAGTTTCTGCACAGAAAAAGAAACAGCTACATGAACAGATAGCCTACAGAATAAAAAAATTTTTCTCAGCTTTTCTTCAGATAGACAACTAATATCTAGAATATATAAAGAATTCAAAAAATTAGATGACCCAAAATAAAAGATCAGACTTAAAAAATGGGCAAGTACAATGAATAGGTACTTTTCAGAAGTACAAATGGCCAATAAACATATGAAAAAATGCTTAACATCTATGACCATTAGAAAAATGCAAATTAAAATAAAACAACACTAATATTCAATTTCACCACAAAAAGAATGGGTATCCTAAGAAATCAAATAATAAGAAATATTGATGTGATCATAGTGAAAAACAAATGTTCCACATTGTTGGTGGGAATGTAAACTAGTATAATCATTATGGAAATTTCTCATAAAACCAAAAGTAGAAATTCCATTCAATCCAGTGATTTCCTTTCTAGGTATCTTCCCAAAAGAGGTAAAAAAAATCATATTACACTGATACAAGCATACTCATGTTTACAGCAGCACAATTCATAATAGCTAAATCTTGGAAGTACCTATATGTTCATGAACAGATGAATGGATAAAGAAAATGTAATATCTATACATTATGTAATACTACTCATCTATGAGGAAGGATATATTCAAAACTTTAGTAGGAAAATAGATACACATGGAAAACAATGTTAACTGAAGTAAATCATACATACACACTTAAATACTGTATAGTTTCTCTCTTGAAAGTATGAATAAAGAACAAGTTAAAAGATTGGTTAAAAGAATCAAGGAGATAGATCTTTTGCAAATGGAAAGTGGTCCAAGAGACCAAAGGTGAAGGGAGAGATGGAGGGAAAAGGTAGGTAAAAACAGATTTAAGATGTGTCATGCATATGTACTAAATACCAATAAATATTTAATCATTATATGTTGCTAACATGAACTAAAAACTATAACAGTGAAAATGGGGAAAGGGGATCTAGAATTGGAGGGAAGGAGATGGAAGAGGAAGAAAGGGCAATAAAAACAATCAAGATATAAGTATATGTACTCAGGGTGTAAAGTTCATGCACTGCAGTCATACACTAATGAAATTAGAGTAGAAAGAAAAAAGAAAGAAAGAAGGAAAGAAGAAAGAAAGAAAGAAAGAAAGAAGAAAGGAAGAAAGGAAGAAAGGAAGAAAGAAAGAAAAAGAAAATGAGCTAACAATAAGGCCACTTTTAACAGAGAAGAGTCAGAAAAATAGGAAAGGATTCCAGGTTGCGTAGCTGGAGGCGGCACATTCTGATCAAGTGGATGAGATTGGCCCACATGAAAAGGCTGGAGGCCAGCTCTTAAGAGTTAGCTGGTGGGCTGACTTCTGGTGATTGCTATCTCATCCTGGTTTCTAGCTCTAGAAATTTCATGGCTTGAGGCGTAATTCCATTCTCATGATTTTCTCTATTCAAGGAAGTTAATCTTGTGGACTTATGCTTTTCTCAGAACCTAGGTGATCACAGGCTAAGCACAATGGCTGGACATTTCTGGGCTTGGTTGAATGTCCCTATAAATCCTTTATCTTGGTGTCCTCTGTCTTGAAGGAGGATGAGATTATGGAATTTACAGTTAGTCAACCGGATTTTGCTAACTTTTAGACACTCCCTAAATGATTAACACACTTTTATGCAGAGCTGAGAAGAAATTTAACCCAAAGATTTATAGTAACAAAGGATATAAAATGAAAGCCAAGTTTTCTTCTGCTTTTAGTTACATATTAGGCATCTATAGGCCCATGTGAAGACTTATTTTTTTACCATCCCAGAAGAAAATACAAATAATGCATTTAATGCGAAGCAAGGAAAAGCCCGGGATTTTGCCTGTGCCCTACCCCTACGGCGCTCTCCAGCGGTCACAACTGGGTCCATAATGAGTCCCTGCCAACCCTCCAGATTGATTCTCTGCCCTTCTCTGCCCTGCTCCTGTGCCCCTGGCTACAGGACAGACGGTAAGTATATGAGTTGCTTGTGGAGAATTTTTAAATAATTGGAAATCAAACAAAAATAGTCATTGTACTTTTTTATTAGCACCATTGTTAAAATTCTAAAATCAAGAATTACAGCACTGTTAATAATATATATGTAGGCCTCAAGTATTTTCTTTCTCTTCTTTCCTCTCCTTTCTTAAAAAAAAAAAAACAAAAAAAAACCATTATATTCTACATGGAAGTTATTTCCAATAGCTTCCAGTTACAAAGTCAAGATAGACATACAGAGTCTCAATGACAGGGTTTCCTTTGCGGAATAAATTTCTAGGGTTCAGAACCCTCGGAGTTTGCTATAGGAGCTGTTTCTGTCTCCAGTATCCAGAGTACAACATGCTCCTTGTTTAAACAGTTGTTTAGAAACAATGATTGTCAAGAAAAAGAACCAAACATGAGTTCTATCAATTATGTCATTCTGTGTAGCTACTCAGAATTTTAAATTCGTATTAAAAATACAAAACATTGAAATAACCTGGGGGTAGTAGAACACATCTGTAATCCCAGGTACTTGGAAGGCCGAGGCAGTAAGCTGGCAAATTTGAGCCCAACCCCCTCAGCAACCTAGTGATTTATCAAGACCCTATCTTAAAACAAAAAATAACAGGGCCTAAGGATGTAGCTTAGTATAGAGCCCCTACATGGTTATTGTTTAAAATAAATTATCCTAATAAGCAGGGGGAGAAGCATTAAAAAATTATCTGCTCTGGGTGTCAAAAGTGCCACATACCACACTGCCTGTATGAACATATGAACAGCCTCCTCTGCAGTCTGGCTTCCATTGGAAATATGAGGGACTACTGCCAAGAAACCAGGAAAGGACAAGAGCAAGTCCAGGGCATTTATACCTTCCATTCTCTGCAGGCTTGCTTTGGGTTGGCAGCATATTTGACTTGGACCAGAGGTCACAGCTCATGTCAAGGTCCTGTCCACATTGCTGGTAATCAACATTCTCTCCTCCTTTCCAAATTGCGGTGCTCAGGTTCCCCTGGACAGTCCAGATCCAGGCACGCAAAGCACTGCCTTCAGTCCTTACCAATCTAAGATCATTGCACAAGCTCTTCTACTATCCTCGTGTCCTACCCATACCTTTATAAATTTAATTTAACTTTGAAAATTACCCAGTTTGTACGTAGCAATTATTGCCTGATGAGACCCTCACTAATATATATCCTTATGCCTCTTAAGCCCAATTTCCATCAGAACTCTCCACTATCCTAAACTTCAAATGGGAAATCATCTCCTCCTTAAATATGTGCAAGGCTAAATCCATGAGCTCTTAGGACTATGGAAATGAAGCAACTGATATTAGTTGTTTAATTAGTTTCTCTGTTTAGGGAAGAGCAGGAAAATATCACAAGATGAGCATTTAGCTAAGAAATCTACTTCAGTTCATCCTTGAAAAATCCTTCTTTTCTCAAATGATTGCCAGGCAGCTCCTAAAAATAAAGTCTTAACAAACTGCTTCATTTAATTCAACCCCTCCCCTGACAAAAATCGCCTTGATATTTTTGTTTCTTTCAAATGTGGGAACTAACAACACACCAGTTGTACCAACTCTAAAAATTAAATTAATTTTTAATTTCTGTTACTGATTAAAACCTCTGATCATTTTAAAATAATAGAAAGAATTAATTTTAGGCTGCACTGACTTCAATCTGTCCTAATCCCTTGTATATCATTTCATAACATCAGTGATGAGTAAAAGCTTTTTTTAGAATAAAGAATATTTTGTGGCTAATATTTCTAAAACATAGTTAATAAAAAAGAAGACACATTCATTAAAATTAAAAGAACCTTGATTTTCTAGCCCTGTATTTAAAATGGCTTAAATACCTTCTAAGAACTTGATCTTAGAGGACCAAAGAAACTCAATCAAAACAATAAAGAAAAACACCTAGCAAAGAGTAAAATCACATAATTTCTACACAATAATTTATCAGCCTGATATGATCTCAGTGTAATTATGAACAAAAACTTCAATAGTAAAAGGGCTGCAGAAAATACAATTCCTGTGGCTAATCTTACAGCAGCTAGAGTCGAACAACACCAAAAGCAAGAGCAACAATAATGTCTCACACTTAGACGATACTTACTATGTGTGCAGCTATGTGTGGCAGCATGTGCGCTTACGGGCTGTGATTGTTTTTCATGCACTGACTCCTTCATCCTCAGAACACTTCCAGGAATTAGATCACTATTACTATTCCTGTTTCACAGATGTGGAGACTCGACTCGGAGAATTTAAGTAATTTGCCCAAGTCACACAGCTAGCAAGGCATCGCCACAAACAATATACCCCAAAACCCCTGCATCTAACCACCATGGCATGCCATCTCTGCAAGAAATTGGAGAAAATACACTTTCAATGATGTACAATTTAGATATACAATCAGCTTAATCACAACACATGAATTCCATTTAATTCCAATAGCTTTTTCAGGAGCAACAACTAAACACAAACACTGAGGGATCCCAGAGGAACGCCAACTGCTGTAACACCTTGGGACCCCATATTGTCCGGAAAGAGAGATAATTAATAAACCAGTTCAGTAATTCTCATCCCCTGAGAAGGAATCAAGAACCGCTTTGTGACTCTGTTGACAGCTATTGTCCCTCTCCGCAGAAAGTATCCACTTCACATTTCAGGGAATTTGCAAAAGCCTTTATCCCCTTCCATGGGCCCTATGTTAGGAAACCCTCTTAGGTGATTTTTGAGTCTACAGTGCTACATACCTTATAGAAAAAAGAACAAATCAACTTATTAAGTGACTAACATAAAAAACACTGTGCGGGACCCTATGTGAAGAATACAAGATGTATTAAATAGTCCCTGCCTTTACAGAGTTGTGTAGAGCGGCAAAATAAGGTCAGAGTAGAGACTTACCTTAGCTTCTCTAGGCGCTCAGAGAAATAAGACTTCTAGCGAGGGTTGTGAGGTAAGACTTCAAGAAGAAGACGTGAAATATGATCTGGTTTAGAGAACTGATAAGGATCGAAGAGAAAGCAGGAAAAGGCATAGGAAAAGGTAAATAAGAGAATTTTCCACCTTAACAATTCCATTAATGTGTGTTGTAAAAAGTTTAATTTTATGAAAAATACTACATGTTCACTGTAACTATTAAAAGCCTCATTTTCCTGCTAGATAATATGCTTCATATCACATCAGTGCCAGTTTGCTGACCTCAGCCCAACCATCTGCAGGGTGTGTGGCACATAAGGGCAAGCCTTTGGCTACCTCTCTAAGAAACCACCTACAATGTGCATTAAACTGTTAACCTTGGTAAGGGTACCTGTCAAAAGAATATGGTTTGAGGTTCACAATTCATCTCCCCATGGTCAGAGGAGTTTACAAGTAGCAAGTTATTTCCTTTCCAAGGTGGCTTTGTTTCTCATTAGCAATCCCATGAGCCTCCACCCTTTGTATTCAACTGTCAACAGTCCTTGATGTTCTGAATAAAGAAGCTGCCCAAACCGGGAATAAAAGGAAGAGAGGGGAAAATCACTGGTCCTTTTCTCAGACTCCACGTGGAGTTGTTGAGCTGGTTCCGCTCCCGAGGGAGCGCTCCTTTCATTTTCTCTTCAGTCCTGGTCATGATTTAGGATTCAGGAATTTGCGTTGGGCTGGAGGTACAGCTCAGTGGGCTAAGTGCTCGCCGCTAAGCACTACGGCCCTGAGTTCGATCCCCGGTCCCGGGAAAAAAAAAAAAAAAAGGAATTTGCGTTATGTAGCCGTGATTCCTGCCAAAATTCTTTCCGGTAAAAACACAACACAAAAGGATGCGGAAGATTTGAAATTCCAGTAGAATCAATGTTGATTGAGGAACATAAAATATTAGCATTAAATTCTGAAGGGAAAGGGATTAAGTAATTGTTACCTAGGGTTGTCCAGAAAAGAGCTATATATATATAAAATTCAGAAAAGACACCCAATAAAATTGTCATCATGCATTCAACCAGAAATGGATGCTGCAGTCTCCCAAGTGCACATGAGTTTGGAGCAGTTAACTCCCTTCAAGAGATTCACAATTTTGAAGTGTTCCTGAGATAGGAGAAATATAACTCCCAAACTGTTAGATGCCAGATGTGCTGAGTCTGTGTCCCCTGAAGTCAAGAAATGAATTCCAAAAGACAAAAGATGTTAAAAGTAGGAAAGGTTTATTCAGAGATAGCTCCTGAGAGACAGAAGGGGTCCCAGAAGTGGGCTGCCACAAAGGCCCTTTGTCAGGAGTAACTTATACAGTAAAGTGACAATGTGGGTACAATGTGGGTCAAACTGTACTCAACCTGTAAGATTACAAGTATAGCTGCTTAGCTAATACTGATCCAATAGGGAAGTGGGTCACGTAGCAAGGGCACATGGAAAGAACAAAAGCATTTCAAGGAAGGGATGGGTCTGGATGCTCTGGTCACTCACCAGGGCGACTGATGCCTATGTGGACTTCCTGGGCCAGGGGATAGTAATTATAATTCCAAATTACTGCTTATCCCTTAGGAAGGCATGCAAGCCTAACCATTACACCTTTGTCTTGAGGCCTGGCCTTCTTCAGAGGAAACCCCCAGCCACAACTCTGATGTCTTTATTTTTTCTGTTGACTTCCTTGAGAGCCCATTCCTTCTCTGTTTATTAATTTCTATCTAACGTAGCCACCTATAATATTACAGCATATTCATAGAGGACTGTATGAGATTAGAGGTAGGGATAGGGCAAAGTGGAAAAAAGTCACTAAAAAATTAGAAGCTCAAAACCAGAAATAATAGAATAATTTGAACTGAAGTCAAGTACTCTGGCACTGTAGAGCTGTAAACAGCTAACAAGATTCAACTTCCCAATAAAATGGTTGTGTCACTTAGAATGTAGCTCAGCAGCACAATGCCTGCCTGGCAAGTGTGAGGTTGTGAGTTTGATTCCCAGTACCAAAAAACAAAACAAAACAAAGACTATTTCAGGTCGCAGATAACCAGAAAACCTTGACTCAAACTGCAGCTATATGAAACATTTTGCCTACTTATATAGCATCTCGCATAATGAAATAAGTGAGATAAGGCAGAACCTAGTCCAGGAAGAGCTATCAGGATTTCAGCTCTGCCACCATGGGATAATGTTGGCTTTGCTCTCTGTTCTAGACTGGCTTCATTCTCAGGATGAAAGCAATATGCTTGTGATAATTCCAGGCATCACATTTAACATGAAACTCTCCAGAGGAAAAACAGAACTACTTTTTCCTATGTCTCTTTCTCAGAATTAAGATAACCTTTCCTGGAAGCCCCCAACAAATTTCCCCTCACATCTCTTCTAGGAGATTTAGATCACATGCCCATGTGTAAACTGTTGGTAGGAAGAATAACATTACTATGCAGCCCTCAGCAATGCAAACTACTAGGACCAATTCCATACCTACTGAATAAATATGGAATACTCTAGAAGTGAGGAACAACATTCTGTGTTTAAATAAAAACGGTTTCTGAGCCACTGGTTTAGAATAGAGCAGAATGGATTCTCAACCGTAATGACCAGGACACTGGTCAAGACATTAGCAACCGAGAGAGAGACCATAATCATTAAAATGACGGAAGAATCACTATTTCAAACAGCATTTTTTCTTTTTTTTATTTTAAAGGGAATTTTTAAAAACAATAAAAAATGATACAGAATTTCAAAACAAGATGATAGGAAGGTAACAAAGGTTATTATATTCCACACAGTTATCTTCAAAGTAGTTACTTAGATTACAGGATAGGGATGCAAAATTGATCAAACAGTATAAGCACTAACTGTTCCTTTCAATAAACTAATAGAAATTAGCAGCGTACTTATCTTAGCCATCTTATGTATACATATATATTTTTCCCTTCTTTTCTCTTTTCCCTCATCCCAATTGTTCTTTCCTTTTGAGCAGTTTCTTTCCCTTTCACAATGTCTATTGTACCTTTTGGATCTTATTTACTGTTTTATTTGCTAACACTAGAGAGACAATACAATGTTTACACATGTGACTGATTTATTTCACTTATGAGTGTGGTCTCTAGTTGCATCCATTTACCTAGAAAAGCCTGGAGCTTATCTTTCTTTAGAGCTAAGTAGTACTCCATCATATAAAAATACCACATCTCTTTTATCCATTCCTCAACTGATGGTCATTTGCATTGTTTCCAAGATTTAGCTATGACAAATTGTGCTGTTATAAACATAGGTGTACATATATCACTCTGGTATGATGTTTTCAATTCTTCTAGAAAAATACCCAAAAGGGGAATAGCTGGGTCAAATAGGACCTCTAATCCTATTTTTTTTATCTCCACACTGATTTCCACAGTGGTTACACCAGTCTACAGTCCCACCAACGTAGAGACGTGTTTCTTTTTCCCCACAGCCCCTCCAGCATTTGTTATTGGTTGATTTCATGATGATAGCCATTCTTTCTGGGGTGAGATGGGATCTCAGAGTTGTTTTAATTTGCATTTCTCAAATGACCAATGATGTTGAACATTTTTTCATATATTTATTTACCATTTATATTTCTTCAACTGAGAAGTGTGTATTGATCTCAGATGCCCATTTTTGGATTGGGTCTTTAAATTTTGGAGGTCTGATTTTTTAAAATTCTTTATATCTTCTTGACAGAAGTCCTTTGTCTGAAAGACAGTTGTAAAGCAGCATTTTTCAATGATTCCTTTCTTTTAACTTGCTAAGAATGGACTTAATGATACATTCTGAACTCAAGCCACACAAGATTCTCATAGAAACAAGAGCATATAATTCCAAATTACAAACCATATGAGAAAATAAGTCATCTTAGTAAAGAATTTGCATTAACTGTTCCTTTCCACAAACCAACACACATCAGCAGTACAATTATCCCAGCTATCCTTGTAAATACATATATTTTTTTTTCTCTTCCTTTTTTCTTTTCTCCTTTCCCTCATCCTAGTTATTCCTGCCTTTTGAGCAATTTCTTTTCCTTGCACAGTATCATTGTACCTTTTGGGTTTTATTTACTTTTCAGGTTCTTACACTAGGGAGACAGTATGATGTTTACACATTGTTTGATCAATCTTGCATTCTTACATCTGGTAATCTGAGCAACTTCATTGAAGATAACAATACGTAATATAACAACCATTGTTAATTTCTTATCATCTTGTTTTGCAATTCTATATCTTTTATTGTTTTTGTCTTTGTTGTTATTTTGTTATTTATTTTTCTCTTTAAAATAAAAAAGGGGGAAAAAGAGTCTGAAAAACAACAAATATGAACTTCACACAGTAGACTTATGAAACAGGCTATAAGACAAGTTAGTTTTAAAGTATTTTTACATATAAAAGAAGGAATGTAAAATAGGAGAGAGTAACAAGATGCATTTTTTAAAAAGCTAAGCATATTTGGAAAGGAGCTAAAATAGGAATGTCCAGCTTCTGTCATTCTCTCTCTCTCTCTCTCTCTCTCTCTCTCTCTCTCTCTCTCTCTCTCTCTCTCTCTTTCTCTGTGTGTGTGTGTGTGTGTGTATATATATATATATATATATATATATATATATATATATAATACATGCTTATCCTTATGGTCCCAGTAGTCTATGGGTTAAGTTATGTCTCCTCAAAATTCATATGTTGAACCCCTAATCCCCAATGTAACTATATTTGGAGTTAGAGCAGTAGTGATCAATCTACGGCATACATGGCACACTGGGCATGCAAAGCCCTGTCTGCTGGCACACAAACCAAGTCACCCCAGCAGTCAAGCAATGGATAGCAGTTATGTTTCTAAACTAAAATCTCAGTATTTAGGTTTAATTGCAGTGTTGGTGTTGTGCAATAAGTAAGTGGGTCTAGGGTTGCAGTTTGGGTGCTCGGATTCTAAAAGGGTTGCTGCCATCATGAGTCATAAACCATCCTGAACCAGTTGCTTGCAGGGAGGATGGAATTGATCAACCAGTCCCATACCCGCTTGAAAGGGAAAAGCCAGCATCCCCTGAGGCACCTGCTCCATGCAAGAGAAGCACAGATACCAAAAGAATTCTAGAGTCATAGAAAAAAGGAACATACGTGGACAATCCCAAAGTTAGCTATCTTCTGAGCACATGCTCAGAGAGAAGAAATCATCCACTCTTGGCAAGTGGAAAGCTAAACATCATAAGAGTAACAAGCCAAGACTACAAGGCCCTTAGAATTTAATTGAAACTAATGTGAAGTGAAACTTATCAAATTTCAGGACAAATTGTGGACGTAAGTGAAAAAGAAAAACCAGTTACTTCCCTCTTTTTCCTCCCAGCATTCTCTCTTCTCCTACCCCAGAACAATTTAATTTTCTATTGAATAGTCAGTCCTTTAGTCATTTCTCCACAACTGTCAATACACATCATAGATAATTAATAATACATTTATTTCACTCGTATTCTGGAACTATTTCCATAGTTCACCAGACATTAATTAGGACAGCGAGGCACTATGCCAAGCAAAGGATATACCATGATGATAACTAAAGGAAGAATCACCGTCGTCTTTAGTGTAACAGGGAGACAGACATGTGAACAAAGGAACACAGTGCAGAGTGGAATGGGCAACAATAGAAGTATGCACCTTAGAAATGCATTATAAACACCAAAGCAAAGAAATCCATCTCCGATAGGAAGCACGGTGGAATGTCCCAGGAAGGCTTTGAAGGATAAACAGGAAAATAAAAATATAAATTTCCAGAAAATCTTTAGAGGCAACATAATATTCCATGTGCATAACAAAGTGGGAGAACTCTGCTCCCCTTCCATATGTTCAAGGGCTGCCTGTATCTGTTATGAGATATACTGAGAGTACTATGCTGCTAATACGGTACTGAAATATGCAAATAGCTCACCACTAGATAAATTCAGTAGGCTGAGGGTTATCACTGTAATCCAGTTACTACCGTTCATTTTCTCATATGCTTTGGTAGATAGACGAGAAAGGGCATGCAATCATACTTATCCTGCTGGGACCGGAATATATCTTTAGATTTCCCATGGTTGTTGTATAAAGTAACTATAAACGACATCTGTTCTGAGTGCCGAGTGGGAAAAGCTGAGGTGGGCAGCTCCAAGTTAACATCATATCACCACCTCCTTCTGAAGCTGACTCCTATATCAGCTTTACTGCTTGGAACAAACTATCCAACATCTACAATGTCAAGGAGGAAAGGTTTAATTTAACTCATAATCAGGAAACTCATGGTCAGCAAGCTCCAAGACAGGAAGATCCTGGAGAGGGGATGGTAGAACAAAGCTACAAAACTCTTCAGGTCATGGCACCTCAGAGGCAGAGCAGGAGACTAGTGTAAGGAGGAACAGTCGAAGATGGTACACAGTATCCAAGGTCATCCTTTTGTGACCCACCCCGACACACAACCAGGAGCCTATTTTCCTCTTCTGCTAGGTACTTCCTAACCCAATGAGGTTGATACATAAGGAGTAATGATCACATTTTCTAATCTGTAATAATCAAGACCCTGGAAAACAACTCAAGATGGCCCTAATTTGCTTCAGGGTCTACTCTATAATTAATACCGCTATTTAACAGACTCAATTTTTTACTTGAACAATTTGTTTTGCCCCACAATATTGCAGAGACTGGGGTCTTTTACTCCCTTTATCTTTAGTCTCAAAGAATGCTAACTATAAAGTCTTTAATATAACAATAAAGCCAATAAAAAATCTTAAAGAAACAATAAAGCTATATCCATAGATCAAGAATTGTTTCTCCAACTAAATACTTAAGAACCAAAATTAAGGTAAAATTACATGTTTAATCTGACTAGGAAATAAACCAGAGATATATAGCAAGCAAACACGACTACATTCACACACTTTGTGTGTATATATGTATTTAAATTCAAGAGTAAAGAAGAGAAAGGGAAAGAGAATTATAATGTAATATGAATATAAATTTATCCAAGAGTAGGTAACCTTGGCCATTCTCTGATCTACTGTCATGATGCATCAGTGACTCCACATCTCCTGAGTTCCAACACTTTCATTTTTTTGAGACTCTGATTCTGACACTCCACGTAACCCTGTAAAGTGTAAGACATACTCTCTAAAGTCACATCCTCCTCCACTGCACAGTCCCAGTTTGGACTTTTATCTCTTTGATGTTGTAATACATTTGCCCATCTCCTTTGGAATCCTAAACATTTAAAAGGATAACACATTTGCTTCAGGAAGTAGACAGTATATCCCTTAAAGCTAACACTCAGCACATCATAGGAGCTCTGTAAACTTTATTAATAGTGATAGCAGAAAATAACCTTGGAAAAGAATATCAGAAAAACTCCCTCCAAAAGATCAGTAATGACCAAGTAACTGTCAATTTCATAACAGCTTAGTGTATGTCATAGCACCAGCTGTCAATTACAAACTCAGAAAAGCACATTTCATGAACTCTATTAAATACAATCATTTAGCATAACTCTGTATTGAACATTTTTGATGAATGACAATTATTATTGATTTTTGAATATGAGGTACTATTGCTGAGGAGACAAGGTTGAAAGTAGACATTTTCTACATAATTTCTTTAAAAAAATTTTTTCTTTCCTTTTCATTTCCATACCTATTATTTACTCATATATTCAATTTTCCACTTAGAGTTGAAATAACTTTAAATATATGGGAAATCTAAAAATATTTATGAATGTATCTATTTCTTTAGTGAATAAGTGCTTTCTTCTTTTTAAATAATCAGCCAACAAGAGACTAGAACCTGTATTTGTCATTAAATTTCTCTTTGCTATAATTTTTCTTAAGTTGTTTGTATTTTAACTGTCTATTTTGACTTATGAAAGTTGCAAAATAGTACCAGGAAGTCCAGTAAACTCATTATGCACTTTTATAAAATGTTAGCATCTTACAGTACAATTGTTAAAACCAAGAAATAAATGTTAATTATATTATGAACTATCTATAAACCTTATTTAAATTTTATCCTTTGCTCTTCTAATGTCCTTTTCTGGCCTAGAATCCATTCACACTGAGTCAGTGCATTTATTTGTCATATATCCTTAGAGTCCCCAAGTCTGGGATAATACTTCTATTTGCCTTGTGACCATGACAGTCCTAAAGGGCACTGGCCTGTTGTTTTGTGCAATGTCATTGAGTCTGTGTGATGTTTGCTCATTATTAAATTCATGTTGTAAACTGTTGACAAGAATATCACAAAAGTGATACTGATGCTCAGTGAATCATATCAAGAAATACATAATGTCAGTGCCTAATAGGTGACGTTAACTTGGAGCATGTGGCTAAGGAGTGTTTGCCAGATTTCACTATGAAGTTACTACTTTTCCCTTTGAAATGAATAAGTACTTTGTGGAGAGACCTTTTGAGACTACCCAAATACTTTCATCTACTAGTTTTACTCTCTATTAATGATCCTTCCCTATAATAATTATCATATTTGATTATTTTTCTACATTTGGTAATTAGAATTTCTCCTGTAAAAAGAAATTTCCCTTCCTTCCATTTATTTGTTCATTTATTCATATGGATTCATGTACACTTATTTTATTCTATGAATTATAATCTATTACTACCATTATTCATTTTGTTGCTCAAATTATTTTCAATTTAGGCAGTGGTAGCTTCTTCAATAGTTCCTTATATCCTCTTGCTATGTCTCAGTCATTTATTAAAAGCATCATTATTTTCCAGCATAAGATGCTATAGACTCTTACATACTCTCTTACACTTTCTCTGCCTCAGTCCCAGAGTCACCATTTCTGTGAGAAGCTGAAGTTCCCTTTATTTGGGAAAGGTATGTAGAAACCAAGATCTGGGCTGGTAGTGCCCGTGGCTGCTGAGTTCCACCAGTTTTAGGCCCAGAATTAGGGAGTGGATGTGGGGCTGTGCATGAGTGCTTATTTCCAGACATGCACATGGCTGCTTCCTGTTCAGTCCATCACAAGGATCATTCCAGCTTTCTTTTCCCCTGACACTTCTTTTGACTTGAGTTGGTTTTCATTACCCGTGATGTATTTACTTATTTGCTCCAAATTATACATACAATGATTTCTAAATTGGCAGCCCATAGCCCTGTGAGAAATAAACTGTTACCTAAGGATATTATTTGTGTATAGTCCTTTTACTCTTTCTGCCTTACAATATGTAATCAAATAATTTTGCATTACAATCTATAATCAAAGCAATTCCAATGTTTCTTATTTCCTTGGTCATCCCATTAATTCTTACTTTGTTATTCACATGTAATAGGTTCATTTGTTACTATCTGTATCCTATTTTGGATGTACTTATATCCTGGATGATTTTTTTAATAAGTGAAATATTAGATGCTCTGAAAGTCAGATTATATGAAGAATTATGCAAAATAATTCATTTTCCCTTCATCTCTTCTCCATTTCTATTCCTTAGCTTTTCCCTTTCCATCCCTTAAACATAATGACTGTTATTCATTTCTGGTTTATCCATCCTGTACATCCTTTTTCTCAAATGTGTATTTTCTTTTTTGTTTATCTTTGCTGCATGCAGGGTACACTACTACAGCTAGTCCTTTATACTTTCTGTTTTTACTTAACACGCTGTGGACACTACTCCATATCAGTTCATGGAGATTATCATTTGTTCTTGGTCTCTTTATTCTGGGATGAAATATTCTTCATAAAGACAGAAGAAAAGGGTACAATAGCTTGTTCAAATTCTGGAATGTTTGAACAATATTTCTTAGAAGAAAATGTTTCTAAAAGCATGAATGTCTCAGAGAAGCATGACTAAAGGTGACAGGATTCTTCCTTTCCTTCCACCAAACAGCCTTCACTCATCTACACTAAAGTGTCTTTCCTGGGACAATATTCCACCCAGATTGTAAATTACCATTTCTGATATCTCTCTTTTGAGTTATAGTTTAACTATGTGGTAATTAAATAATTATTAATGGATATTTATTGAATACTTCCTGAAATCTCATAACTATAGACTAAAATACTCTGCAAAAGGAAGAAAAGTACAGCAAAACAGAACTAATGACAGATTAATAATGCCAGGCCACACGGCTGGAAAGTGGTTAAAATGCTTTGGAAATTCAGAGGGAGAGAGACCTGCCCAATACAGAAGCCAGCAAATTAGTGTTTGTGACTGATATTATTAAACTAATGATGTGCTGTTGTTGTTGTTGTTGTTGTTGTTGTTTTACTAATGAAATGTTATACAGCTCAGAAACAAGCTAAAAGAAGAAAGCATTTATCTGTGACAGACTGTAGCATAACTGATGATTCTAATCCCTGAATACTGCAGCAAAATTCCAGAGACCCTGGCTCTGACCCTGTTAATACATAATTTATTTAATCACCACTAAAAAGCAATGAAAAATGGCCAGAAGAACCATGGGCTAAAGAGAGAACACAAACATTAACCAGCTACACACCAAAAGAAAGGATATCAATGACCACATAATTTTCGCATAGCTTTTCTGAGCAAGCATTAAGACGGGTAACACAGTTAGCAGTAGTTACTCTAAATCCCTCCATTTATACCCACTATGATTTAGGTTTAGAACGTCACCCAGAACTCGCAGTGTGTTCAGAGGTGAGGTTTTGGACTGCGACTGCATCCTAGGGAGACCAGATTTGTCAGTGGATCGATCTACTGATGCTAAATATGCTATGAGGAGGTAGGGTCTGGTTGGAGAGGCGGGTCGCCGAGGGATTGCCCTTGGAGAGTATACCTCCTTTTCCGGCTCCTCCCTTCCCTTTTACTTCCTAGTGGACATTAGTTTAAATGCTTTCCTCTGCACCCAGTTCTGCCTTGGAGCCGGAAGACTATGGACTACATTCACTGAAGTCATGAGCCGGAGTAAACCTCCCCTCCTTTAAATTGTCCACTGCCTCTTATGGTTTGGACTTCCTGAGAGCAACTTAAACTTTAAGTACAGGAGACTGCAAAACAAAATGTATAGCATGACCATATTTATATAAAAATAAGGTTTTGTATATTTTTTCTAAGTATGCCTAGACAGATACTATGAAGGAAGTTCCCCAGATATTTACATGCGTTGACTTCAAGTCTGAAATGTGGGTAATTTGTTTATAAATTATGCTTTTGTTGGTATCAGTTACAGCATCTCTAACAAGCTCTTTGTGTATGAGCTACTGTCTTACAAATAGACTTGCTCACCTTCTGCATACATGCATGTAGCTGCCAGGCAAAGGACAAATACTGGAGAGTCAGTAGAATAAACCTAAGGCATCTCTGAATCTCTAATATTTTCTTTCTCTGCAGTTCCCTCTCCACCATATTCATCAAGATGCCATAAAGCTTTCTAGTTCTCCTCCCAAGTAGGCAAGTAAAGATATGAATGACATTGGCCATATACACTTACAATCCCTTCAAATGGTTGCATACATTGTTTTTCCATCACAAACTAAAGGTCAGTGGTATATTCCCAGAAGACGATGGTATCTGAATTCATCAGGCTCCCTTTGCAGGGCTTGTATCCCACCTGGCTCCGTACAGACTTCCTGGAGGAGGTCCATCCCTCACCTTTTCTCTCCCAACCTGGCTCTTAGCAGCTGTGGCTTCTCCTCCCTTCCCCTCAAATTCGATTCCAACACATCTTTCTTCAGCCTTTCAGCTACTGTCAGTTTTCTGGTACATCTGACATATACGCATGTGTCCAGAGTATAGTAGAAAATGCAGAAAATACAAATCAGAAAAATTGTATCTAACCTCTGCTGTGTCTCTGACTAGTTAATGGCTTCTAGCAAAGACATCTAACGTGACTGTATTTCAATTTCTGCTCCTAGAAAAAGAAAAGCTACACTGAGATCTTCAGCTCTTAGACAAGAATTCTAGAGATATTTTCTGCTTTTTAATGACATTCTGGAATATAGGCAAACTTCTCCTAAGGTATATCTGAAAGATATATATGTACACACACACACACACATATATATATATATCTTCTGTCTATAAAAATGTAGTTGAAACATATTCATTATCAGTTGAAATGTAGTCATTATTCACACTGTTGAATGATGGGATTAATTCTCAATCACAGAATAACACAATGTAATAGAAAGTGAAATCTTTTCAGTCTTTTTCCCAATGCCAAACAGCTAGCCTGTTTCTCCCTCCTTCCTCGCATCCTCACCCCCCACCCCATTCTCCTTCTTGGCCCCCCGCCTCTGATTTCCATCCCTCACCCTCCCCTCCCCTCACGCTGCTGCTGCTTTTGACCTCTCCTTCCTAGAGCTCCCCCCTCTCTTCGCTCACTCGCTCACAGACATTAGAAGTAAAGCAGCAGCACAGCTGACAATCAGAAACACAGTAAAATCACAGCAACATTTGGGAAAATTGAGGACAAAATCATTTGTGCACAAGTACTAATTTATTCTGATATAGCTCACCAGAGAAATGAGTTGAAAGCTATTCCCAACCCTAGGTAACTCCTAGTAATTCTATGTGGAGACCTGCAGTTGTAGATCCTGTAGGCACAGTGCAGAGAAACAGCCACTTATACCTTGATAACTGAAGAAAAGTTAGTCCCTCTGGATGCAGCAATGCTACATTAGTAGTAAATGCAATGTTTATTAGAGAGTGTGCATTTTATGGAAGTTGAGATAAGACGGTGATTAAGAGAGGCTGGAGAAGGTTGATGAGGGAGGGGAGATGTTTATTAATGGGTACTAAAGAACAGTTGGAAGAAATAAGTTCTGGTGTTCTGTTGCACAGTAGGGTGACCACAGATCATGATAAGATATAGATAGATAGATAGACAGACAGACAGACAGATAGATGCTATGTTTATATATCTGTATCTGTGTGCATGTAATACAGAAACTCAAGTGAAGAGAAAAATGCCTGTACATGGGTGCTGCCTGAAAACTTGGGAGGGAAGCTGCACTTGGAGAACATGTAACAGCCACAAGACACCATGGGTTGCTGAACACTTGAACAGATGAAGCTAAAACGAGTCACAGAGAAGCAGGAATAAGAGCTAAAAATAAATTTCAGCTTTGAATATTTTAGAGCTTTGTCCAAGAATCTTATTGTATCCCACCTTTGGGTATCTACACATAGTGCAAAGAAGTTACACCTGGAAATGCATATCTATATGAATATGATTTAACCCAGGGTCTCTACACTGTGCTACACTGTTAGTCTCTTTTAACAATTTTTTTTACATTGACATAGGGTCTCACTAAGTCACTTATATTACCCTGTAGATGGGGCTTAAACTTTCAATCCTCCTGCCTCAGGCCCCCAGAGTGCTATGATTCCAGGCATGCATGATCATGCCCAGCTACAATGTATATTTTTTTAATAACTAAAGAAAAGGATTTTGAATGCTTTACCACAAAGAAGTAATAGATGTTTAGGGAGATATTTATGTTTGTCCAGATTTGAACACTATAATACATGTATTAAATAGCACATAGCATCTCACACATATAATTTTATGAGTCAATTAAAATAAATACTTTTTTTAAAACCCAGCCCACTATTTCCAAGAAAAAATAATTGTAGTAAACTAGAACATCCATTCAAGTCAATACCATCAGAAGAAGAATGCCTCTTCTTTTATAACCATATGATCTGAACTTCAGAGATTTTTCAAAACTTCAATCACAGTAAATCTCTAAATAAATGGTTTTAATGTGCATAATGGCTGCTGCTTTTACCCCCCAGAAAATGTTTGTTAAGTTCCATTCTTTTTCCCAGGGGTCATGAGATTACAGGGAGCTTCTTACTGCAGGTGATGTTAAAGCAAGACCAGTGATAGCATCGTGAAGCCCTGACGAAGGAGTCCACACTTAGTTACTATTTCAAAGTCACCCACTTTCAGATCTCCCTCATATCCAAAATATCAAAGCATGGGGTATTAAAACAGCCCCTAATAATTCCACATGTAGAGTCAATTTTTGCAGTTGTGGGTTTAATTATAAGCACAATTCATTCCACTTCACCCACGCTACACCATCCCATCCAAGCCCTTCCCCGCACCCTTCCACACAGTGAGTACAAACTGTTTTCAGAGTTCATGCGCAACTGGCACTTTTCCAGTATCAATCAGGCTCCCTAAAACCAAAACAAGCGAGAATAATGTGGACTTTGTTCTCTTTTTGGGACCTCACTGAAGGGTGGGGTTGTATTATCACAAAACAGGCAAAACCTGTTTCTATTCGACCAGTTCATCACAGACACTGTAATAGCACAAGCAACACTGGCCTGGAGCCAGGAAACCAAAGTTCTGTTTCTACCTTGGCCACCTATTTTCACACCTTAAATGAATCCTTTCACACATCTAAAACTCAAGAAAGAGGATCGAGCTCCCTTTGTTACTACAATTCTACAACTTCTTACAGCGAACCATCATCAGTTACCCCTTGTTTTGTTTCTCTCAGTATCACTGAGCACTAGTAACAAACAGGAGGTGATGCCTCCAGAAGTTCTGATTTTGCTTCCTCCTCTCCCATGAGAATTTGTCTAGTGAATTAAAAATACTCTGAATACTTTACAAATTAGGGCACTACAGATCACAGAATCTGTACCCTAGAGACTCTGTCTATTGCTCTGGTATGATAAGAAGTAATCTGGTATAAAAAAGTCTTCTATCATTCTAGAATAAAAGATAATACAGTGATCAAAGATTGTTCCTGGGTCCATAACGAAACATCTCAATAAAAGGTTTTGCTTTTTCATAGCATCTCCCCAGACCCAAGCCTTTAGCTAGGAGGTAGTGACTTCTTATTAAGTGCTCGCAGTTCTTGCACTGAGCACTACATTGCCTGTAGCTCTTTCCTGGGCATAAACCAGCTCCTTCAGTAGTTTCTCCCAGTGACTTACATGTCCACTGGCAGAAGAAACGGACGTGGTTTGGGGGAAGGGTGTAGAATAGCAGAAATGAAAAGCAGCCAATGGTGAAGGGAAAAGCTGCGTTTCGCCAAGCTTTAAATTATCAAGCCAGTTTGATTAATCTTGCATACCTATGTCTGGTAATCTGAGCAACTACTTGGAAGATAACAGTAACTATTACAACAATCATTGCTGATTATCTATCATCTTGTTTCGAAACTCTGTATCACGTTATAGTTTTTGTGTTGTTCTGTTTTTGTTGTTTTTGGTTTTGTTCTATTCTCTTTAAAATAATTTTTTTTAAATCTCATTTTGAAAATCACTCTTAAAAACCCAATAGGAAAGTGCCACATTACACATTGATGCTCAACCTCTCTGTAGGGTTGGGATAGACAAAGGCTCTTTCTTCAATTGAGCAACAGATGAAAAAGCTGGCTTGCATTCAGGACTATGTCTGAACACCAGAGTTACCATAAGCTCAGGGGAAGTGCTTCCACGATGAGAGGCTCAGTTGAGCTGAGAACAACCAAGAAAATGTAAAAGCATATCATCCATCTCCAGGGAGTTCTTGGGACAGGTTCGGGCTCATGGAGTGAATTGCCATTACTCACAACATTGAAATTTCTTTCCAAATGCTCCTGGTTAAATTTGAAGATGTTAAAAGTCACATGATGTAACTCCAACCTAATGTCACTAGGCATACTGGATTTTCCAGGACTGGACAAATTTAGAAATTCTTTCTTTCTACCTAGGAATATGTGATAAATTACAGGTTTTAGAACCTATAGTCATTCCATAAAAAAATATAATTTCTTGAAATATAATTCATCCACCTTTTCAGGCTAGCAAGACATAATGCTTTTACGCACGCACACACACACACACACACACACACACACACACATACAGAATCCTATCTTGCTTCTTATTAATTAGCATTAATTTATTCCAGTGGCAAGTATGTGTTAAAATACTGTTTCTGATAAATATTTAAAAATATCCTTTTAAAGTTGCTTTAAGACAATTCTTTTTTTTGTACACTTAAATATTTTGTTAATCCTTGAGAATAGTTTTATTGTCACCCTCTCATTATTTTAACTGAGGGAAAAAAAACCCTCAAATCTGTCCTTCTCACTAGAAATTCAAAATTCTACCTATAATTCTAGAATAAAGCATGATCTTTCTAAATTAGCTTTTATTTTATTTTGTTTTGTTGTTTGCTTGAAGTAGGAGTGTGCTCCAGTGTGGAGGGTGAGGCCAGTGAAGAAGATACCGCAGATGTGCAGCTGGTGGCAGCAGCACCCTCGTCCAGCTGTTCTCCTCGGTCCAGCTGCCATGACCTTGCTCTATTCAGGTAACCATATCCAGATCGTGGCATCCTCCCCTTGTATCTGGAGTTTCCTCTTTTTGGTACAGTTTCTCTACCATGAATAACTAAAGCTACCGCAGATTTCCACCCTGCCCCTCTATCACAGGCAATGAAGCTTGGCAAGCATTTATCAAAGGTCTGTTCTGGTCATGTAACTAAAACAGGCCCTTGAATCCCACAAGACTTGCCCTCTGAGATGATAAAATGAAGGTGAGTCATTATCAACATTCTGTTATCAGTCATAAGATAGTCCACAAAGTCTCTAAATTGAAGTATCTAACAACAGCTCACACTGATTGACGATTTACAATGTGCTGCATAATACAGGAAGCTTTTCATAAAGTACATCATTTACTCCTCACTGGAATCTTACAAAGGAGAAAAATTATCAGAAAATTAGGCCAAAGAGGGGGTATACAACATACCCAAGACTCACACTACAAGTATGTGATAGGGTCAAGACTGAACCTGTGATATCTGACTTTAAAGTTGGTAGAGATGTCTTCATCCCAGAAGCTCCCTGGAAAATCCTATTCTCAAACACAGGGGTTGGTTGACTCCATGCAGAATTCCAGAGGAAAATTCCCAGCAAATGGCTGAGGTTATGGGAGCACTGAAGAGCACTTCTGGCAGAAGGGAAGCCCCCCCATGGAAATAGCGGCAAGGGGGGGAAGAGAAATGAGTGTTGAGGACCTGCTATGTAACTCATAATCTTAATTTTATAAAGTGTGTATTACAGAAACCTGTTTTCACTGATAAGGCAATGAGGCCCATAAGGTTCAATAATACAACAAATGGAATTAGGACTCCCCTGAGCTGGAGATGAGCAGGCAGAAAGTTTCCCTCATCCAAGCAGAGAAGAAAGGAGATCACATAGTAAGTGGGACCCTGGATTTGGAGAAAAGGGAGGTTCAGAGCAGAAGCTGGGAAAAGATTAATTAGAAATTTACAAAGAATCCAAGGTGCTTCAGGTGACGGGCCATGAGGGGAAGATTTGGGCCATGTGAAGTTAGCGGGGAGCCAATGTACTAACATCCTACAACAGGAGGTTGTGAGCAATGGGAGAATGATCAAGAAAAGAAAAGACGCCGGTCTCTTGTCTTGAGCTTTTTCTCTCCTCCCATCCTTTCTGTGTTACAAACTTTGATTTGTCTCCTAGTTTGCCCAACTGCTCTGACTCCAGATTGTAGTCATTTCCCCCTTCTTTAATGTCCCACACAATGGAACCAAGGCATATTTTCACTTTATGTATTTATTACAGAAATTCAGATGCTCCTCCTCAATTTTTAAATTACCTAAACAGATCATTTTCTATCTCTACTATTTCCCAGAAACATCACTAAAATTAGAACCGAGGTTTTCTTCATAAGGGAGACTTTACTGGTGTTTTATACCTTCCTTTAAAAGTTTCTCACTTCTGTCATAGATTAGGTGCTTTAAGTTCGTGTTTGTTTCAGATGAATTGAAGTTAAATTATCCATTTGAAGAAGCCAAAACCTTTTTCTTTTGCTCTCACTCCTTTTGTTCTACAGTGCTAGGAATTGAACCAGGGTCTCACACATGCTAGGCAAGTCCATCCCCAGATAACATGATTCTATATATAGAAAAGCCTAAGCACGCCAAGCATGGTAGCGCACCCCTGTAATCCCAACACTTGGAGCCAAGGCAAGCAAATCTCAAATCTGAGACCAGTATGGGCCTCATAGTGAGTTCAAGGCCAGGCTGGGAGGAGTGAGAAGGAGAGGGAGGGGGAGTGGAGGAAAGAGGGGGAAAGGAAGGGAAGGGCCTAAATACTCCAACCAAAAATGTTAAACTTTATCAACAAATTCAGTTAGTTACAGTATACAAATTCAACATACAAAAAGTAGCATTTTATACACCAATAAGGAATTTGTTGAAAAAGAAATTAAGAAAGCAAACCATTCATCATAGCTACAAAAAATTTAAAAATAAACTTAACTAAAGAAATGAAAGAACCCTACAATGGAAAGTATAAAATATGATGAAAGAAATTATAGGTCACACACACAAAATGAAAAGATGTCCTGTGTTAAAGGATCAGAAGAGTTAACATCGTTAAAGTGACCATTGTTAAAACTACCCAAAAGAATCTACAGATTTAATGTGATTCCTATGGATTCTCAATTTTCTGAAATAAGACTTTAGGAATTTTTGTTTGTTTCTTTGATTTATAAGTCCTGCTAAAAACTCTAAGAAAAAAGTACCTCTTACCAAAAAGTTTTAACTGAAATTGTCTCAAAACCCTTGTGAAGAGGAAGCCCTCGTTTTAATAATAGGATGTTGCTTTTCTCATGTATCAAGGATGGTAGCAGCAGGTAATTCTGGAAGTGGAGCAGAGGCTTAGGGTCAACCCTGAAGAATGGTTCTTCCTATACCGTTGCGCCATCTTCAGTATGTCAGCACCATTTTCTCTTACGAAAGGCAAGACTAGTGTCTTTTCCATCTACATGCCTCTTAAAGAGAGAATCTATTTAAAATTTTCTTATTACTGCCTAAATCAGCCACTTTATTAACTCAAAAAGCAATTTAAAATATAAATGTAAGTTTAAAAAATTCTTAAAATCTTCACTTATTCATTCATGCATTTATTCACCAAACACTAATTTTTACCCCAATCTCGGTAAGTATTGTGATAGAGATTGAAAGAAAAATAACTATAAAATGCACACTAAAGGACTTTTCATTTGGGTTCAGGGGACATGTAAGGACAGGTCTTGCAAGCCGCCTGGCTCAGGGCCAGTCTTATTTTTACTTTGTGGTACTGGGAATCAAATCTAGGAGCATTATGCCACTGAGATCTACCCCCAGCCCATTTTTTTAAATTTTTATTTTACAGGGTCTCACTAAGTTGTCCAGGCTGGCCTCAAGCTCACAGTGCTCCTGAGGACTACAAGTGCACAAAACCACAGCCAGTGCCAGGTACTGTTAATGAAGGGGGAAATCAGGAGCCCAGAGAAGAGACGAGTGAGCACCTGAGAATCCTGGGAAAGGCATCACAGAAGAGGCAGTCTCCTGAGTCTTAGAGGATACACAGACATTTGCCGAGTGCGTTTCCAGTACCAGGAGCATGGGATAAAAAGGAGCTAGTGTGTCAGACTGGATTATAAGAGGCTTTCACTGTTTAGCTGAGACAAACGGGGTTCTCAAATCGAAGAATGACATGCTTATCTCCAAATTTTAGGAATGAAACTTACAACAACATGTGGACAAGTTTGAGCCAATAAGAGACTGGAGAAGAAACAGCTGCAGGTATCCTCGAGATGTGATAAGGGATGAGATGAGACAGTGGCAGGGAAAAGTGAAGATGGGGAGATCGTTCATTTATAAGATAGATGTGGCAGGGCCTAAAACCTGATTAGAGGTAGAATGAGAAGATGGCGAATCCCAGATTTTCAGGCTAGACAGAAGACGACGCCACTCACAGAGATTAAAAATAAAGTTCTTGGCTGGAGCTGCCGAGCACAGTTTTGAGGTGTTGAGTTTGAGACTTCCAGGTCAAGATCCAATCAGAGATGCAGAGCTCAACCCTGCAACTAAAGTTCCCATGTCAAACGCTGGTGGAAGCATCCTCTGCTCTTAGGAGAGGCTGACAACAGGGGAGTGGATCAAGGGGGAAAGGAAAGGAACCGGAAGGCCTAAGGAGACGAGGGTGAGAAGTGAGGAACAGGACACGACGGGAGAGAGAAAAAGGAAACGAGGGCAATTCCTCTGTACTTTACCCCAAGGAAAGGTCTAGGCCTCGGGCCTCCTGACCCTTCTTCAGTCAACTCCGTGTGAAATAAGAAAACACAGCAGAAACAAAGAACCTGTATCAGAGAAGACAACTGATAGCCGCGAAGAAGAATAATTCATTTCCTGTTTGTTCCACAGTAGAGTGATACCTCGGTTCACTTTTGTTTGTGCACAATTTGGTCCACAAACAGAAGCATTTAGCAAAATTTTATTTTCGTTTGCAAACTCTGCATCGGGTGACAAAGGCCCTCTCTCCACATGAACAAGAATGTGGCCTTCCTTCCTAGAACCGTGGAACACATGTTCTTGAACCAAGGTACCACCTAAGAAGGTTAATGAAGACACCGAGTAGTCAAGTACTGTCACACGGGTGAGTTACTAGTTTTAGTTATCGGGAAAATTCACTTAGGTGGAACAACATTTGTGAGTGTGTCAAGATAAAAGAATTATTTCCTATTATAATAACCATACAGGTATCCTCCCCACTCCCAAACATTCGGAAGAAGTAAAACCACTATCCTACAAAGAAGTTACTGATTTGGGTAATTTTAAAAGGTTTATAATACTAGGAAAAAAATCATATTAGTTTAAAAGTCAGTCTTGGTGGAGCCTAATAGATCACACACGTGAGGACAGCCAATAGACATAATTTTCTGCTAATGATTCTGCAGCCCTCTCTTCCACAGCAGGCCCCCGGTCCTCCACCACTTTCCTCTCCAGGCAAGAGCTCCCACTAACTTCAAAGGAAGCTTGAAAAATGGATTAAAGCAAAGATCATATATTGACTTCAAAGGAAGTACTGAACACACAGAAGATATTTCATGAAGAAGGGACAGAGATGGAAATCGTATTCCCCTTATTTCATGCTTAATGAATACCATCAGCATTTCCTGTGCACTCACCCAAGAGTACACTTTCAGCCCTTTGCAACAAGTTCTAGTATCATGACGTAATACGTGTCCATTCTAGAAAAAAATCATTACTTGCTGTAAATATTTTGGTATTATAGTGAGGCTAAATTTTTTTTTCTGCCTTTGTTATCTAGTGGCCATGACAGTGAAATCATACCACGCAAAATAATGCCATTTTAAATGCGCATTGCAATGTCACTATAAAAAAAGATGAGAATTATTCTTGATAGCATAATGTTCTTTTATTATACATAGCCAGATCTGATTCTCAGGTTTCTTCTTTCTCTCTCGAGTATAATTTAATATGAATAATTTAGAACTTTCAGTATAAATGTCTGCCATGCCTATTGCTTTTTTGCATGGTGATTATCAATATACCATCAGCATTACCTTAACATATAAAAATTCAGATACTGTAACTTACCCCTCATGACATTGAAGAGACCCTGAAAATAAGAAAATATATTTCAAGTAGGATTTGTTTTCTCCATAAAAAAACTTTAAACTCATCCTAAAACAATAATTATGATTAATCAGGAGTCCTTAACCAGGACTCACAAGGATTCTGGTGACACATCCAGTTAACAAAGAGATAAACTTGAACTTACGTAAATTTGTATGTGTAGGAGGAAAATAGCCACTTTTATCCAAAAGCTCCAGTCTTTTCTAAGTATTTCCATGCTCCTATGACTGCCTGGATTCATGGCCGGCCTATCTCCCTCAGCATGACTCACCCTGTGCCCCCAACCCAGCCCTGTATGACTTAACACACCAGAGTTGTGAGCCACATGATGTAGAAAAGAGTGCGGGAGAAGTCAAACAAGGCTTTCCTCTGTCCCCGGGGGAAGACAGAGGGGGGCATAGATGAATGTGTTACACAATTCAAAAGAAAGATCAAACTATCACATAGGACTAGATTCCTCATAGCGACTCACAAACGAAATCAATGGGAATGTTGCCAATAATGTCAGAATGAAAGAAAAATAATTTCATAAACCCAGGAAGAAAGATTTAAAGGGTATAGGTTTGCAAGAAATTCCAAGTCTGACTTTAAGTTATAATACAAGAACAGATCACTTAGGAAAGTAGTATTTCCATGAGCTGGTGTCTATGCAGTCAGGCTCACTCCTCAGCTCAACCCAGAAGTAAACAGTTAAGGTGCAAACAGAAACTGAAAACACATAATGTCCTTCATCTAACACAATAGCCTGGTTTGAATTGAAATTTTCATCCACATTTGGAGCCAGATAATTTTTAATAGAGAAATTCATTTTACTTAAAAGAACAAGTACTAATTTTCTTTGTGTTTTGTGTATTTTATTCATTCATTAAATACACAATAACAAAGAATTTATAATAGTGAAAGGCACTGCAACAAAGCCCATGTAAGAATCCAAAATGAAACAGATGTGGACTCCGTTTTCCTGGAGCTACAGGAGAGGTGCGGAGGACAAATAACGATACCTCATGCACGTGTGTACCCTATGACCATCCGGAATGAGAGGCTTACCCAGGAAATAAACACTGGCATGATTTTTCAGGGTGTAACATAAACCCTACCCCAAACATAAGCCCCGGTTAAGATCTTCAACTAGATGGATGCATTTAGCGCATTCATTGCAACACATGATCAATGTATTAAATTATAATAACAATATACAAATATCAATAATATTGGCATTCATACTTAAAATAAATGATAATACAAGTTATAAAGTATTTGTAAA
Organism: Dinomys branickii; assembly: GCA_004027595.1. NCBI lineage: Eukaryota > Metazoa > Chordata > Mammalia > Rodentia > Dinomyidae > Dinomys > Dinomys branickii. Next base: position 79,303 of record PVLD010003189.1, read on the forward strand.
AACACAACCAATCAACCAAGGAATGGATTAAAAAAGATGTGATACTTTTACATAATGGAATATTACTCAGCTATAAAGAAAGATAAAGTTGAGGCTTTCATAGGTAAATGGATGCAACTGGAGTCCATATTCACAAGCGAAATAAGTCAGACCCACATGTGTAAATATTGTATTGTCTCGCTAGTGTAAGAATCTGAAAGAGTAAATAAAATCTGAAAGGTATAATAGGTCTTGTGAAAGGGAAAGAAACTGCTCAAAAAGAAGGAACAACTGGGATGAAAGAACAGAGAAAAAGAAAGAAGGAAAAAAATATACATATATACACACACACAGGATAGCTGACACAGTTTACTATGACTTCTATTGCCTTATTGAAAGGAACAGTTAATGTTTAATTGTTTGATCAATCCTACATGCCTGTATTTATTTAACCGAGTAACCAATTTGAAGATAACAATATGTAACACAACCACCAGTGCTGATCTCCTATCACCTTGTCTGAAATTCTGTATTGCTTCTTTAGTTTGGGTGTTGTTTTGTTTATGTCTGTCTGTTTGTTAATGTGTTTTTGTTATTTTATCTTTAAATTTAAAAATACTAAGCACCTTTGGATCAGAGGTAAATGCCTATGTAAACAGATGAACTTAAGTGGACAGTTGGAGTACACGCACAAAGCGTAAGTAACACACACATTTGGTACTGTATAGACATGGCTGGGCCTAATATAAATCCTCGTGACTCATATGTCATCCGTTGTAATGGACATACGTGAATTGTGGGGCCTGCAATTTTTCATTGCTTTTCTGTGGACCATCATTCTTCATATTTAAAACCCATATATAGTATATATTTTTATGTATTTAGATACTCATCTATAATCAGTCTACTGAGTAATAGAACACCAGAACTTTCCTTTTGCATTGAACTATGACTTAATACCTATTAATCAGTCTTTTCCCCAGCCCCCAATTCACCGTCCCTCCAGTCTCTGGCTAGCACCACTCTACTCTCAACCTCTGAGCTCACCTTTCTTGGATACCACCTGTGAGCAAGATCACGTAGCGGTTGTCTTCCTGTACCTGGCTTATTTTACTCAACCTAATGATCTCTAATAATCTGTGTTGTCACAGACGACCTGATTTTGTCTTTTTATGTAAGTGAATAGTGTTCCAGTGTGCACATGTAACATTTTTCCTTATCCATTGATCAGTTGCTAGGCATACTGTGTCTGTGTCTTGGCTATTGTGATTAGGGATGCAATGAATGTGGGATCACAGATTTCTCTTGTACAGACTGGTTTAATTTCCTTTGAATGGATACCCAGTAGTGGGGTTGCTGGCATACATCTTACTTCTATTAATATTTTAAGGAAATGCCATACTGTTTTACATAATGGCTAACTAACTGACATTCCTACCAACAATGTGCTGGGGTTCCCTTTCCTCCTGGCTTTGCTAGGACTTATTTTCATCTTTTAAAAATTTGATTGGGTTACTTATTTTAAAAGGTCCAATTTTTTTTCAGTTCTTCATATGTTGCAGATATTAGCCCTCTGTCCAAGGAATAGCTAGCAAAATTTTTCCCATTGTGTAGATTGTCTCCTCGCTCTCATGTCCCCCGACTTGGCTGTGCAGAAACTTTTTAATTGGATAAAATCCCATTTGTTGATTCTCAGTATTATTTTTTCAATTTTTTAAAATTTATTTTAAAAATAAAAGAAGAAAGCATATTAACAAACATATATCCACTTACAAAATAGCAGAACAATACAGACAATACAGAGGTATAGGCAAAGTGGTAGGAAATTAACCACGGTTGTTGTATCACGTACTGATACCTTCAAAGTGGTTTCTCAGGAAAACAAACAGAGACATGCAATACTGATTCTCAGTATTATTTCTTATGCTATTGGGATTCTGTTTAGAAAGTCCTTGCTTATGCCTATATCTTTAAGAGTTTCATGTATTTTACCTTACAGCACATTGTTTCTGTTTCAACATTTAGATCTTTGATTGATTTTGATTTCAGTTCAGTACATAGCAATATATATAGGTCTACATTTAATCTTTTACGTGTGGATAGACAATTTTCCTGGCACCATTTATTAAATAAGCTAACAAGATGATTCTTGCCTTGGTTTTTATACCTTCAGGAATTTACTGAAACTAAAACCAGGAGTCATGAGGACTCACTCCTGTTCTTACACAGGAAAAACGGTAAAAGAAGGAAAATGACACGTGTAAATTAAGGCAAATTTCTTTCCTACTAGTATTACAATCTGCCCAAATCTTCGCACCCCAGTAAACCTAGAAAATACAAACTCTAAACCAATTTCTAACCACTTACTCATTTTATTTATATTTTGATAGTCTCTACAACAGTAATAGCCTTAAGTAAAATTCCCTACTTGGGGTTGAGGTGGGAAGATCACAATACTGAGACCAGCCTGGGAACCTTAGAGAGATTCTCTTTCTTTTTTTTTTTTTTTTCGGGACCGGGGATCGAACTCAGGGCCTTAGTGCTTAGCGGCAAGCACTTACCCCACTGAGCTGTACCTCCAGCCCAAGAGATTCTCTTTCAAAATAAAATTTTTTAAATGGGCTAGGGTCACAGTCCAGCTCTCCTTGGGTTTAATCCTGAGTACTGCACACAAAACACACACATGCGCGCACGCACACATGCACACAGACAGGCAGAGGCAGACAGAAGCAGAGACAGAGACAGACAGAGACAGAAAAAACAAATACTATCCACCCTCCACCCCCCCCCATTACTTTTAAAACAGTAACAGATCATTGTATGCAAGTTACTCAGTCCTCCCATTTCACCGGCATTTACAAGGCCACTGGTTTCCTCTCTTATTAATCAGTAAGGGATTTCCAGCTAAGCCTTCAGGCTGTGCAATTAAAACAGTAATGTAGAGCTCTGCTAGTGGCAATGCAGTGTAACAACAGTTTTAGTTTGTAGGGAGTCAAACTCAGTCATTTGGACTCACATCTAGACATCAAGCATTTAAATTTCACTCCGCATATCTAACATTCATCAACCACTGTTATAAACATCCCTCATAAGTACCTAGAATAGCCAGGCATGGTGGTGAGCACCTGTGATCCCAGCCCTCCACAGGCTGTAGCAGAAGGGTCACTGCGAGTTTGAGGCCAGCCTGGGCCACACAGTGAGTCCAAGGCCAGACTGAACTGCATAGTGAGACACTGTTTCAAAAAAAAGAACCTAGAATAGCAAATCAAAAGTAGCATCTTATAAGATGCATACTGATAGCAGACAAGAACCAAGAAAATCTCCTGCTTCTGTGTGAAAGTGCTGTCACCCCCTTGAGGGCAAACAGTAAGCTGCAGAAGGTGGGATTTGTCTTCTTTTGCAACAGTCTTTCAGTGTCTTACTAGGTCACCTCTTTACTGGAGGACATTTCAGATACTCTGACCTTGTTCTGCAAGTGCTGTGCATCACATGCTCTGTGAGGAAAGTGGAACAAAACATACTGGTATAAAAATAATGGTCATGTAATGGCCTCATGTTAAGCTGCTCTAAGGGTGTTATGACTTAAAGGAAACTTGTATGTTTGGTTTTGATTAAAAGCATGAAGAACAACAAAAAGAATTGTTACTTATGTTGGAAACCAGTCTATCACTAAATGGATAAACTCAATGCTTAAAGCAGATTGTTTTCTCCATCTCCTGTCTGAGATTCTTTAACTGAATTCAATTAACATATCATGCATTAATTGTAACTATTTTTTAAAGGTCCTTTTATTGTCAAAAATATCCCTACTGGGTGAAATTATATGCCAGTCTTCAAAGAGCAGGATTCTAACCATGTCAGTCCACTGCTTAACCTTTGAGGTAACTTGCTTCTGCCTTTAGAGTGAATCTCAAATTTCTTTTTCTTTATCATGGCACTTAAACTTCTAAATACCCACTATAAGTTTCTTAAGGCGAAAGTTGGTTTTTGTTTTGTTTTGTTTTTGCAGCAGCACTGGGTATTAAATCCAGAGACTACTGATCTATAACCCCAGCATTTTTTTTTTTTATTTGGTTTTGGTGTGTTTTTTTTTGAGACAGGGTTTCATTAAGTTGCCCATGCTGGCCATGAATTTGTGTTCCTCCTGACTCAGCCTCCTTACTAGCTGGGAATACAGACGTGTACCACCATACCCAGCAGGTGTTTTGGTTTATTGTTTTCTGTTTGTTGTGTTCACTACCAAAACCTCCATCCCCAGATCCCTTGCTAGCACAAAGTAGCTTCAAACTCATGTTAAATGATTGGTTTTTAATGAGTGTACTGCTGGAGCAATGCCTACCTCTCCAACTTCTCCAGCTTCTCTCATTTAAACCTAATCTTCCGTCAGAGAGTACTCCATTCAATTCTCATATCGAGGCCTTTACACATGCCTTTCCTCCTGGTAGTATATTTTTCTCCTTCCATAACCACCATTTCTCTCCTAATCTCCCTCCCTTAAGTTCAGCTTTGAAGTCACTCTCTCCTCTACTGGGAAATGTTCTCACACCACGTATTCTCTCATCACCCTGTGCTTCTGCTAAGCCAGTAAATGTTCATCATACTTTACAATTAACAATTTGGGGGAGGGCTAGAAGATAATAAATAATTCCTGAATGGAGAACAAGCTACCATGATCAAAAATATAGAACTATAAAGATGAAATGAATAATAGTTCGGCTCTACCCTACTGTATAATGGACTAAGTTCAGTGCTAAGTACCAAGTACTAATAGGAACATAGTCTCTCCCTGCTCAGAGAAAAGCAATCAGGAGATGTTCAACAGGCTGAAAACTGAAATAGTTCTGCCTTGGCAGAAGAGAGAGAGAAGGAATGGGGGAGAGAGAAAATGAAAAACAGAAGAACAACCTTCAACTTTCTAAAAGAAAAGATTAGTGGCCCTGAATCAAGGCCAGCAGTTTTCTGAAGCTGTTGGTTTCAAGCAGGAGCCTAAAGTGGTATCTTTCTATGGTCTATTGGCCATTTCAGAACTTTAGAAATGTAATGGCCAATTCATTAGAAAGAAACAAATAACTAAGTAAATTTTACGAGACGACTTCAAGATGGCAACTGGGTAGGCAGCAGAGAGAGAACCTCCCAGAGGAATGCCACTCAGACAAAGGAATATAGGAATATAGCAACATGTGAAGGTCAGAGAGGAAAGAGGTGAGTATCCTGAACTCAGGAAGGATCTGAAATGGGAATTGAAGCCCTCGGGAAGACTAAGCAAAACCTCTTCTGGAGGAAAGGATTGGAGATCCCCCTGGTGCAGTCGGAGGGAGAGGAGAAGGAGGAAGTCACCGCTCCAAACACACACCCTTGGCCCACGCCCTCATTCCAGCATTTGCAGCTTCAGCTTCAGAGGCCCACACTCATGGAAGCCTCCCAAATCAGCCAGGGGAAAGCCGAGTTCCGAGAGCTGGTCCAGGGCTGGAGAGGGGAGGGCGCAGCCAGGAAAAGAGGCAGTGGCGGTCAGGAGCAGTTGTAGAACCCAGTGTGAGGATGAGAAGTTATGACCACTGGGCCAGAGTCCTCACCCTGTGACAACCTTCCTAATCAGCGCCTGGAGAGAATCAATGCAACTAGTATACAGCCCACCACACCCGGCTCTGCGCCTGCCTCAAGGTGGTGGCCCCTTCCCTCTCTGCTGGGTGAGCGGCTACCAGCGGAGAGCAGTGGGCAACCTCGGTGGCGAGCCGTGGCAGCTCCCAAGGATCCAGCCGGGGAGCAGACAGGGGCTCCAGCACCGCAACAGGAGGGAGATGCAGATGGAGGTGAATCGCGTGGCTCCGCATCCTTCTCACTCCAATATCAGGCAGGAAGCATGAGCTGGGTTGCCAGGACTCAGCTCCCACCCTGAACTCTCTCTGGGAGCACCTTGAGTCTCATAGGCTTAAGCAAGCACTGCCTGTTCCCGGCAACAATGGGATGAATCCACGGTCTTCAGGACTCACCCCAAACTGTTAATGTGAGCACCAAGAGTCTCCTTACAGCTTGCACGTATGAACCTTGCAAGAACCCACAGCAACAAATTAGATGAAAAGCAGCAGACCGGGAGTCTGAGAAACAATAACATACTCTATACAGCAGACCCGAGAAAATCCTCCAACTCTATTCTAGAATTAATCTTTAAACTCAGTTCATACCCTGAACTAACACAGTGAGAACGGGCTGGGGAGATTTCAAGCCCTTATACCAAACATCATAAGTTCGTCCAATGCCCAGCTGCAAGGAGCAGGGAACGGTAATACTGGAGATCAGGAGGAGGGAGGAGGAGAAGAAAGGGCCTCCAGCATCGAGGAAATGGGACAGAGCCAAATGGGTCACCAAGGGCACCCAGACGGGGGCACGTGCCCCGTGGCTGCTCCGCTGTGGGCCCCGCTGAGGGCGCCCCATAGACTGGACCCACCCCCACCCATAGCACGGCGATGGGGTGGAGCTGGGCGGTCCGCTGTGAGCATACATGCTTTCCCACCTCCGACCATGGCAGTTTGTATACACCCATGTATGTTATAGTATAGTCTGAGGCAGCTACATCTCTTCCCAAGGCGAGAGTCCAGGGGTATAGATAAACCCAGGAATACGGTTGTCACGGGGAAGATGACTGATTGAGCGGTAGGGCAATGGAAATGAGGGAGGAGAAAACTGAATGATCAAATGGGCCATCATCTGTGTAACTGAGTAACAAATGTGAAGGTAACATTATGTAGGACAGCATCCAGGGCTAATTCCCTTCTATGTTCTCTGTAATTTTGTATTTCCTCAATCATTTTTGTATTAACAGAAGTGAAGATAACTTTATATTATACAGCATCCAGTGCTAATTCCCTATTATCTTCTCTATAATTTGGTATTTCCTTTAATGTTTATGTGTTAACTAATGTGAAGATAACATTATGTAATACAACATCCAGTGCTAATTCTTTACTATATTCTGTATAATTTTGTATTTTTGGTATTGTTTATGGCTTGTTCTGGTTCATATGTCTCCATTCTTTTGTCTTTAAAATAAAAATTTTTTTAAAAAAGAAGAAACTCTAAAAAAATAAAAAATAAAAGATTAAACATATTTTATAAGACCTTGTGGCACCAGTGGAAAGAAAAGGCAACAGGTTTGAGTTTTTTAGCAGTCAAAGGTACTGAAAATAAATGTGTATGAGAGGTACTGAGCTTCCTGTCTCCAAAAGCATTCACAATAAGCCAGACTGAGGCTCTGTGGGGATGTGAGGTTAGACTGGACTCTTTTCAGTAGTAAGTAGTAAAGAGGAAAAATGGTAAAGATTAAAGTAGCTAAGCAGCTTGGGCAGATCAGTAAGGAGGTGAAAAAGAAGTTCCAGTGCTTAACCTCAACGAGCTACTTAAGAATTCATCATTCTACATGATGACATGAAATAGGACAAAACAAAGGCTTCATGTGCTGGATACTAAGGTGACATAGCCACTGGAAAGAAAAATTAAAAGTATAAAACTGTGGTTGATGGCAATACATTTCTGTTTAAAAATGTACAAACACCTATTGGATCAGTAGCCAACCTTCAACAAAAACAGAAAAAGTAAAATCTATGCACTTTAATTTCTGGTGAAGAGAAAAACATGATTTTCTTCAAACTATTACCTGATAATGCTCATGTTCAGTAATTTAACTACTGATCGAGTACTAATTTAAAAACGAGAAGATAGGATTAACAATTCCACAAGTGTAAGTACTTGTGGCTACTTCATACTCTTGAGCCACACTTCCCATATCTAGTGTGGGAGTGCATGTCATGTTGGGCTTGTGATAAGAGGTCAGGCAGCAAGGCAAGGACACTGATCGATGCAGTGCAGGCTCTGTTGTTTTGTTGACTTAGCAGAGTAGGAAAGAAATTCTCAGCTGCCACGTCCAAAGAAGTGGTTGGGGCTCTCTCATTTGGCAGAGCCTTTCCCAGGGGAATTGGACCATTAGGACCAGAAGGGTTTCCAAAAGGCCTTCTGAATAATTCATACTTCTGGGTAGGAGCAGCCATCCGCAGGCAGTGTTATAATGTCCTTTTTGACTGATTACCACGCAGGCCCCTTTCAAGAACTTCATGAAGGAAGTCAGGCTGGATTGTAAAGCATCTAGGAGTGTGCTCCAGAGCTTCCTCCCCCTCAGGCTCCTCTGAGCTATCTTATGACCTTGCAGAGATCTCTTTCTCCTACAGAACAAACCTGAGATTTGAACACTTTGATTTGAACACTTTGGTTAAATGGACTAAACATAAAAGAAAATGCTTTTTACAGCTTTGATGATGACCACATCATTTTCTACCACTACTCCACACACACACACACACACACACATTTCTGAGCTAATGTGAGGAGGGAAAGATTTCACTCTCTAGCTAGAAAAGAAACACAGAAAGAGCCAGGCGTGGTGGTGCACACCTGTAGTTTGAGCACTCAGGAGGCTGAGATAGGAGGCTCCTTGTGAGTTCAAGATCAGCCAGGGCTACAAAGTGAGCTCAAGGCCAGCCCAAACTGCCTAGCAAGACCCTGTCTCTAAAAGACCAAAAAAAAAAAAAAAAAAAAAAAAAAACCACAGAAAGAAATAAAATATGCAACACTAGTTAAAGTCAACATTGTAAAATTTAGAGGGCTTGGTTTTCAGGCAGATTGTTTTGCTTTCACAGTGGTTTCTAAAGAGCTTGGACTGAAGTCAGAGGATATCTGCCAAGGAACACAGCTCTCGCTGCACCCGGCCCCACCCTCTCCCCAGTCACTGTCAGCCACTGGGTGGTGGAGGCGACAGGGTATCAGTGCAGTCTGACAGCTCCTCTAGGGGAGACTTTGACCCACAAGGGACTGCTCACAAAGCACTGCCTTCTTAGGATCCATTGCATCAAGATTAATTCAAATGTCACATTCTAAGTAAAAGATGACTTGCTTGCCTGTGAAATAATGAAGGCTGGCAATCAAGCATCAGGCCACTTCAAATGGGCAGGAGAGTAGGTTAGGTGGTATTGTCACAGAGGCTGAGCAGCTCTTCATGAAAGGGGCACAAACAAGGAAACACAGGAGAGAGGGGAAGTGAGGATGGGAAAAACCAGCAGCAGTGAACCTATGGCACACGTGCCACAGCGGGCTATTTGTTATCACTGCAAGCCCTAACAGTTTCGCTATCACAGGGAGAGCCCTGAGGAACGGATTGTCCTTCAATGTGTGTGGCTTTGCTTACATGTTTATTTTAATGGGAAGATGTTAAGAGCATTTATCTACTAAGTGGAAAGGCCAGTGAAGAGATAGAGAATTATGAAACGCCAGATGTAGAGAAGGGTTTGACTATCAGGCAAAGAGCCTAAGAAGCAGGATGGGGGTAGACTGACTGTGGAGTGGACAAGGACATCTCCCCAGGGAGAAGGAAACAGTAAATGTAGCTGGCAGCGAAAGGCCTGCACCAGCCAGGCAGCCGAGGCGGTCTCACCTCGTTGGCAATAGCTTTTTCATGAAGCAGGGACCTGGTCTCCCACCAGAAGAAAGTAGGTGAGGTAGTGGGGATGCGCTTGAGGTAAAAATTTAGACTTGGTGTTGGAGGACAGAGGAAAGGCCAGTAGAACTACCCGGTACCCCAGAGGCCTTCTGACAGTTGCCCTGGATACAAGCGCCCCAGGAGCACTATCATAGGAGAGTAGGGTCCCTGGACCAGGGCAGCTGGGCAAAACTGTTCAGAGGTAGGAAAGAAGGGAGACTGGTAGTCAAGGGGGTTAACTGACCATAACGGCACACGTCATATGGCCAGCTCCAGAGAAGATCTTGACAGATTCCAAGGTTATCTGTAAGCCCTAATAGCCTGTCTCTCTGCAGAGAGACCTAGGTCCAAGCAAGAAGCAGAATAGGGAATTGCTTTCTGAACTGCAGAAAACTCCTATTTAGAAAATCTCTCTCTCCTCTCTCTCTCTCTCTCTCTTGCTGTATTCATATATGACTTAATCATTAGATAAGTAACTTTACTATCCAGGGATGATTCACTTGACCCAGTTACTGTCACCTTGTATCTTACAAAATCTAAAGAGAGATGTGGACCATTCTAGATGCAGTTAGGGAATGTGGAACTGTATCCCCGTCTGTAACAGACTTACATGCCAGATGATAGAGAAGTCCAGGTGGGCACTAGGTGTGAACCTCCCTTGGCCCATTGTGCTAATCTGGGCATGAAGGACTGAACCCTAAGTGTTAGCTTTCTCATGCCTGAAGGAAGGGTTAATCTAGGATCTAGATAATTTCTAGATGTTCTCTAACTTTATCATTCTTTATAATTCCATCATTAATTCTATTCACAAATCAAGCAGTTGATTCCACAGCGAAAGTAGCTCCGGCAGTCTAAATCTACCAGGTAGCAACAAATAAAGTAGAAACACTCTGACCAGGACCCTTATGTGGCCGTCATGATTTGCCATCCATGGTGCTAACTACCTTATAGGGAAAGTTGTTTCCCCCATCAGTTGTGGGAAATTGTTCAGAAAGCTCCCTCTGACCTTCTTTGTATTGAAAATCTTTTTTTCCTGTGATCAGTGGGATGACCAGCGGAGAAGGAATGGAATATGCAATGGATATTGAAGTAGAGAGAGGTGATAGGACCTGAATGAATAAAAGGTTAGAAAAATATCTTCAGTGTGAAAGATCAAAAGAAATTATACTTTTTTAGCCTAGACAAAGGGTGCATTAGTCACTTTTTCCTCACAGAACAAAATACTTGGCATACACATCTTGAAGAAGGAGAGGTTTGTTCTGGCTCATGGTTCCAGGGAGTTCAGTCTGTGGTCAGCTGGCCCCCCGAGACAGATGTGCAATGCTGGGTCAAGCTGGTGGAGGAAAGCTGTTCAACCCGGGGCAGTCAGAAAACAAAGTAAGGACAAGCCAGGGACAAGGGTACACCCTTCCGGTTCATGCCTTTAGTAACTCACCTCCTCAACCAGGCCCTACCTCCTGAGAACACATTCAATTAGGAGCTCACCAATGGATTAATACATGGAAGAACGTAGTGCCCATGATCCAATTACCCTCCGAAAGCCCCTCGTCAAAACACGTGAGGATTGGGGGATATATCTGAGATCAAAGCCATAATATTGTATCTTTGGCCCCCCAAAGACTTATGTTTATCTCATTATGCAAAAATCATTTGCCAGAGTCTCAAAAGTTTGATGGACAAGTAGTTACTTAGATATTTATTTAATCACACTCCCTCTTCAGCAGATAGAGTTGTGGAGGGGCACTGCGGTTGCAACTGCAAACCTACCTATAGTGAACTGGTCCATTTTACCCTTGACTACCAGGCAGCAGTTACAGTCTCTGGTGCAGTCAGATTTTTCCAAGGGCCCTGATTATGTAAAATGTAAGGAGAAGTTACAGTAAAATTCTGCATCAATACCTAGAAGAATCCAGAGACTACTGAACTAAAGTATTTCAAATCTCCACATCAAGTTATGTTCCCTAAAATCTGCCATCATCTTTCTCACAAACCTCCTTTTCCTGCTCAGTTTTTACACAGATCACAGACTCACTGCGTCTATACCCTCGCACCAGTATAAACTAGCTTTCCAACACACTCCTCCTGTGTCTCCTGTTTCCTCTTCTGCCACTCAGATTATAAATAGGTTGGTAAACAAGACCAGCGCGGTACCTGCCCTCAACCTGTTTCAAATCTGATGAGAGAAAGCAGCCATTTCCTTGGAAACCACTCCCTTTTGCTACTTTCTTGGATATGTAAATGCTATGCCCTTATCTCAGGGAATACCCACAGGTCTTCTTGGGTCTCCTGTATCTACCCATTTACCTTTTCACTTGACTCTGAGATGGTACATCCTTTATGAAACCCCTCTCGTCCCCCATGTGAACTTTAATGTTTATTTTCTGTCTTACCTCAGCACCTAGCACATAACTAATCTATTAGAGGTAAGGGTTTTATTGGTTAGCCAGTTCATTGTTGTGCATTCGTTTACTCACTAACGGTAGTAAATTCCATAACGGAGGGAAACATTTTTTTTCTCTAAGCCTCCAGTGCCTAGAAAACCATGAGCAGCAAACTAAAATGTCAGAATTACTGAGTACTTATCTCAGACAATACTCCAGTAATTCCTCTGCTCCATCAACAGGGCCATCTTTGGCTCATCCTTTTTTCTCATCTCCCACCCACTGAAATCTTGACATATTCCTCTGAAATACTGACTTTCTCCTCTGTTCTCCAGCTCTACAGTCACAGCCTCATACCAGCATTTGTCTTCTCTCGCTTGGCCTATTACAATGATCTGCTCACCATTTTCAGCTCTCCCACCACAGGCTGAACTTTCAAGTAATTGGAGAAGTGATTTTCTAAAACACAATTCTGGTTGTATAGCTCCCATATGAAATAGGATAAAATGTTAACTTCTTCACATGGCTCTAACCACCTTCTCCAGTGCCATGTCCTACTTTCTCTCTATGATTTGCCTCCGCTACCACTGGCCATGTATTAACCTTATGTATGAGTTACATAAACCAGTATATGCTGCATTTATTGATGCTTCCATATTTTTGTACAAGCTATTCACCCTACCTGGAACACCACCACCAATAGTCTGCTCCTTATCCTGCTCAAACACGCTCCTACACACATAAACATATATACCCTCTCCTGGCAAATTGTTACTTGGGATAGGGCCTGGCTCAAATGCCAACTTCTCTCTGAAGCTTTTCCTATGTATGGCAGGGTTAACTTTACGTATATGTGTGTGTGTGTGTGTGTGTGTGTGTGTGTGTGTATGTGTGTGTGTGAAATATATGCTATATGATATATATGATATATATATATATCACATTGTTTCAATACACTGAATTCTGATCATCTACACAGTTTTGTCCCTTACAATACGTACTTCAAACTCATTACTACCCACAATATATCTTATTTATCTGTAATACACACAAGTCATATAGTACTAACATACAAGAAACTCTTACTGCTTATTTTTTACCATTGCTGAAGAAGAGGGGGTATGTGTCTGGAAATATTTTTAAAAACAAAAACATTTAACCTGCACACTGGGGGCACTCACTGGTGCACAATCAGAGGGCTGGATTGCACAATCCCTCAGGACACTCTAAGTTCTAGTGCAGTTCTCACAGCATTTATTGACTATCTAAATAGACCAAGAGATTACTGATTTTTAAAAAGAAATTATTTCATTGTTTCCCAATAATAACCCTGTTACAAGGTAGACAAATTATTCTCATGTCACTACTGAAGGAAGAGAAGCACAAAGACCTGTTCCTTTACTAAGCCAGAAATAAAACCCCCTACTGACCAGTCTTTCAATAATAAAGCTGCAGAGTAGGAAACGAGCTTCCTCTAGGTATTGAAGCATAACACACTCCACTAGCCCTCAAGGAGTAGGACTGGGCAATCAACTGATAATAAGTGAATGTACAGAAATCAAACAGTGTCCCTGTAACCTAACTGAACTCTGGTCTCTGCTGAGATTGAGCCTGATAAAGCACAAATGACTTTAATATAAATCAGTAAGAATCTAATCTTTATCATATCTCTAGTTAGAAATATCCCTGGCAAAAAGAAGATTTCAGAGGTAATGAAGAAAATTCTAATTGGTCTCTCACACCACATTTTATTGAGCAGAATTCAAAACAAAACACAGATGGCCTTCCTGAACAGTCCAGTGGTTCAATAGTTACTGGGCTTTGCAGTAGCTGCGCACTTGTCTGAGGCCTCCTCTCCAGGGCTGGCCTCACCGACCTGATCTGTTTGTCACCCTCTACCTGCTCCCCTCGTCCTCAAAAATAGAATCCCATGGCCAAAACAAGCACTTTGCGCAATATAATAAATATAGTATTGGATAATAGCCCCCAAAATAAATATCCATGGCTTATCCAATCTAAATAAATGAATAAGCAAATGCAAAAAAATGGCAAATATTCCTTTCCAAAAAATCCACTAATAAATGTAGAAAAGTGAAGAAAATTAAAAATCACCATTATAATATGACAGTAATAATTTCAACAGGTAAGACCTACAGATAAATGCTATAATCAGTAGGGAAAGTTTTTAAGAGAAAGAAGATATGTACATAGACTCAAAAATCTTCCCATGCCCCACCCCAGATCTTCCAGTGATGATGGTGTTTGTAACATTTGCCCAAGGGTTCTCTGATAGGCCTCACTGCAGAAGGTGGACTCCAAGGGGAAAGGGGGAGGGGAAGGAAAAAGACGCAGATTAAGATATGCTGTGTACGGTAACAGCCTCAACGAATGTGAGCTTATAGGTCATAAACAGGAGCTAAGAGTAATGATGTCAACAAGAATGAAAATGGGGAAAGCGGATTCAGAGAGAGAGGGAGGTGGTGAGAAGGGGATTAGAAAGAGAAAACAGCCGCACTATGTCTGTGTACCCACATGCCAGAGTAGGTAAATTTTATCTACTGCAAACGTGCTCTAATTTAAGAAAAAAAAGATGGAACTCAATTCTCTCCCATTGAGTGGGCAAAACTTCATAACTGCTTCTAAGCAATAGAGCATAGAAAGATAAATATAGTAACTTTACCAGCAAATACCAGCTGAGCCATTGGATCAGGGTACAAAACACCGGTAATCAGTTGTGTAGATATTAAGAATCTATTAATACAGTGTGCTAAGAGAAGCACATCACTTTTATGGAATTCTCCCCAAAATCCATAACCTCAGTCTGTTCAGTAGGAAACATCAGATTCAAATTTAAGAACATTTGTAAGATAGCTAACCACCAGTCTACAAACTATCAAGGTCATAAAAACCAGGAAAGATAGAGAAATGGCCATAAACTGGAAAACACGAAGTTTACCTGACAACAAACACAATGTAGGATCCTGATCGTATATGAGAAAAGTGGAGTTGATGAAAAACCTAGGAAAATCTGAAAAGTTTATAGCTTAGTCAGTGCTAATGTACTTGTGACAGTTAATCAATAGGTCAACTTAGAAATACTAAGAAAAGCCCAGTAGACTAGTAAACCGTAACTCTGGATATGAAGGCTAGCAAATGGAGGGGGGATCCTTCCCCAGACATAGGAGACACCAATCGGTGGGTCTGTAGCTTGGGTGGAAATGAACAGGGAAAAAAGAAGGAGCATTCCCATTCCAGTAGAGCTGCCGTCTTCTCCGTTGCCTTTGGACATCAGCCTGTAGCTGTTCAGTCTTCCAGCACAGACTCACGCCGCTGACTCTGCAGTGAGCTTGCAGGCCTTCAGCTTGACTAGTGCTCCGTCCTCGACCCTGCTTCTTCTGCAGTTGCCATCCTGTTGGGCAGCCACTGGGTCCTCTGGCTTTCCAGCACACAGGCAGCCATTGTAGACTCCCGTCTCTGATCCTGAAGGCCATCTAATAAATCCCTTCCATAATTACACAAGCATTTGCTATTGATTCTGTTTGCTAGAGAGCACTAATACACAACCTCTGTTAATCTCTTTGTTTTGATAAATACAACATGGCTGTGTCAGGTTTTAACATTAAAGGAAGGTGAGTGAGGGGTTCATACGGGGAAATATTCTACATTACCTGTGCAACTCTTGTAGATCCCTAAATTGTTTCAACCTAAAAGCTTTTAATAGTACATTTTCTGTTTTTCTGCTTCTCATATGTATTTGTTTTTCTAAAATAAGAGTGTGTCTTTGAAAAATCAGGAGCAAGTGGAAAAAAACACTCATTTTTAAGGCAAATACTTTGGAGAAGTCTACTCTCAGGAAAGAAAAGCGTCCTATGCTACACTCCTTCAGGCTTTTGTCTGTTTAGAAACTCACACAAGTCATCCTACTTTATTTTGAGCTTGGTACTTGTCTTTGTTTTTGGCAGCTCTAGGGAGCCAAGTCCCCCTTTTAAATCCCACACAGCACTTAGACTCTAGTGAATGCCAGCTGAGCTATTGTGATGGAAGGAAGCCGCCATCCATCTCAGGCTAGTTTCTGAGCCAAGCCCAGCAGCTGGGCCCAGCCTGCCAGCTGCTGTTCCCCAGACCTCCTCTGCATCTGGGAACCCAGCAGGTGTCCGCTTTAAAACAACCGCCTATCGGAGTTCAGAGGCCAATCGGCCCCAGCACTATTAACTCAAGTCTTTATCATCTCTGACTCACCAATGAGAACCTGGTCTGTCTGATCACGGACCCTCATTCAGCGGCTTCTCGTGCTGGTGTGGGCACCTTACTCTCTGTCCCACATAGCATCGTTTTCTTCCTCCCCATCACGCCCAAGGAACCCTACGCACAACCCCAGCTCCAGAGTCAATGAGCCCACTCACAACCTGTACCTGTCCGCCACATGCTCTGTATACTTCGCAGCTTTGTTGAAATCTCCTGTGATCAAATCCTCTGGTGAGACCAGAATCCAGAATATACCTGGAGTTAATTCCTCTGGTTTCCTGCATTCCTAGCCCCTCATTCAACACATGCAGGCTGCAGGCCAAAGGTAGAGGGAAAACACAAAGGAAGCAAAGTAGCCAAATAGTTTTCAGTTCTGAACTTCATTCTTTATGGGAAAGTAGGAAAGGGGCTCTTTTTGATTTTTTTCAAGTTTTTATTAGTGCACGTTTGCAGTACATAATGATTATGTTCATCATAAAGAGGCGGGACACATATGCAACACATCTTATTTTGTTTTTCCTCTCCTCTCCCTCCACCTCCTGGTCCTCTTCCTTTTTTTTTTTTTTTTTTCCAGACGGGGTGTCACTATGCATTTCAGGCTGGCCTTGAACTCACTTTGTAGCCCAGGCTGGCCTCGAACTCGCAGTGATCCTCTTACCTCAACCTCCTGAGTGCTGGGATTACAGATGTGCACCACCACGCCCAGCTTCCCCATTAGTAAAAGATCTCTCTCCTACTTCCTATTAATGCTGTATTTTGCTCTTTAATTTATTTATACTTTGGGTTTATCATATTAGAAACCATGCGGTATTTAAGCTTGTGTCTCTGACCTATTTCATTTAACATTACTGTCTCAAGATGCAACCATTTTTCTCCAAGTGACTCAAATTTATCTTTGTGGCGTGGGACATTTCCAAGATTTATGAGTTGTGCTGTTTTAAGCATGGATCTACATGCATGAATCCAGCAAGATATCGTTAACTCTTCCAGGAAGGTATGTAGAAGAGGAAGAGCTGGGTGGAAAGGAATTTCTGGTTTTATGTTTTTTTATTTCCCTCTCCTCCCTTTATCTCACTATTTCCTATATTTTATTTTCACTTTATTTATACATTGGAGTTCTCCTATAACAGAAACCATGTGATATTTAAGCTTGTGTCTGATTTACTTCACTTAACATTATGGTCTCATGGTGTGTCCATTTTCCTACAAATGACTCAGGCTTATAGTTCTGTGCAGTACGACAGCATTGTGTATCAGTGCCACACTGTCTTCACCCACACGTCTGGTGATGAACATTTAGGCTGCTTCCAAGAGTCAGCTATTATGAGTTGTGTTACTATAAACATTGGAATGTAAGTAGCACTGTAATATGATGACTTTAACTCTTTCAGAAAGATACCCAGGAGGGGAATAGCTGGTCACATGGAATTTCTGTTTTTAGTTTTTTGAGGAATCTCCATACTGATTTCCACAGTGGCTCACCTTCCTACCAGCAACACAGAAAAAGGTTTCACTGCAATCTGTCCAGCATTTCTTTATATAATTTTGTGATGCTTCCCCTTCTTTGTGGGGTAAGATGACATTTCAGTGTGGTTTTAATTTGCATTTCTCTAACATCAAAAGATACTGGATACTTCTGTGAAAAAATAAGCAAGGGGTTAACTTTTAAGCAGGAAACAGTTTCCTGGCATCATATGTTTAGCATTAAACCCAGGATTTGCACAAGAACATGGATTCCAAGTTCTAAACTAAGGAAGTGTAAGAAATGGAAAAAATCAAATTCTCACCATAACTTGGTTTCTTTCTCAATCTTAAGGTTATACTGGGAAATCTATCTGAGGGTTCTAGAACAGAAGGCGGGCCTCTTATGAACTCACAGCTAATGCACTTGGTGTTTTAGAGCCCTTGAGGGTAGACTTTCTAGCCAGGCAAGCAATAGCCTAAACTTGGTGCTTTTTGTCTCCCCCATTTCAGTTCTCTAGGAGACAATGACCCAACATGGCTTCAGGGTCACTTGGATGTGCTGAAAGTTAGCTCCTTTTCCCCTTTATTAAAGTACACCTGATATGTTTTAATTTTTATTCACAAACTTCCACCATCTTTGAATGATAAGTAGGTAGCAAAATCATGTACAAAGAGGTAAGGCGAAATAGAATTCTGTGACTAAGGCTCCCCAATATGCCACAAAGTAGGCCATGCGTTGCATAGGGTCACCACTTTCAAGGGGATGCCTTTTATCCCAAAGATGCCATAGATTTGCATTTTTATTAGTGTAATTTTCCAGAAGAGAACAGGAAAGTATCGTATTCTAGTAAAATCAGTCTATTATAGCAATTTTCTTAAGTTGGAAGTAAAATGATTTTAAAAAGGTACATTTTTCCTAATTCCCACGAAGGTACCATGTGGGCTAGTAGCAGCCATGATCTAATTGCATGCTTTAAGATTGTATCCCATTCAATAACTATCTCTAAAATCTTAAATATTAGTCCCAGTAAAGAGCCACAAGTACTTCTGATTTGTTGGGTTTTTTTTTTTTTTTTTTTTTTTTGCTATTTCTCTAAGAGTTTCCACTTGCAGTAAATCTAGCCTCAACTCAGACCAACATAGATGGAGAAAAATAATATCATAAAAAATATATCAACCTAAAACAGAAATGGTTGGCTGAGCTTTTAAGAAATTTATACCAGTTTACATGTCTACCGTTTCATTTTTCCTTATAACGCTTCCTTGCCCTAGCTTCTTGAATAGAGAGGTCCAATTCTGTAAAACAGTGAGGCTACAATTGTCTCCTACATTTGCTCTTATCCTTTAAAATAAGTTTATTCCCTGTGTGTCTCATGAAAGTGACTTTTAAGTACCAGTGCATAAGTCAGTAAATATTTTGGGGGACCAATAACTATGTAGTATGAGCCCCTATCATGCTGGAACTAGAAATACATAATGAATAAAGAACTTTATCCTTCAGGGGCTGGGGATATAGCTCACTGGAATAAGTGCTTGCCTAGCAAGCTCAGGGTCCTGAGTTCGATCCCCAGTACCGAAAAAAAAAAAAAAAAAAAAAAGACAGGACCAAGAACTTTATCCTTCAGTGGAAAAGAAAAATATGCAAATATAAAAGAAACATATTTTATCCCAAACATAGAAAAACAAGGCATCAACTACAGGTGAGATGGATATATGAAGTATCAAAGAAGCTTTCCTAGGAAAAGGCATGTGGGCCTTTGCACTGACATATGAGTAAGGATTAGTAGGTGTGCAATGCTAAGGCATGTAGTTGCCTATGAAAAGAAATTCTGGACACAATAAATGAAAGGACATTTACAAAGTTCCAAATATGTGCATATACCATTAAAGCAAATTGTGCCAGCAAAAGGCCAAGGTAGTGAATGACACATAGAGAAAACTGTTCAGAGATAGAAAACATCACATTGCCCATGCAGGGCTTTTTATAGTATGCTAAGAACTTTGAATTTCAATCTGCAGGCCAGGGGGAGTCATTTAAGGATATTAGTCAAGGAAGTGATATACTCAGATTTCAGAGCATATAACATTTTTAGCATACTCATCTAACCTTCTAGAAGAAGAGGAACAATAGAAATTCAGGTGTAGACACGTTAAGGGGGAGCTATGATCTCTGGAAATAGAAATCCAGGCCAAGGATAAGTGTGAGTCCACAGGATACGAATAGCGGTTGCAAGTGTCAGCATGCATGAGCACCCCTAGGAAGAGAGCCTAGGCAAGGGTCTTCAGATGAATCCTTCGTCCTCTACAGCTTCTCTAGATAGAATTCAGAGAGTCTTAGAAATGTAAATGGAAAGGGGAAAATCATTAAATGAAATTTCCCTCAATTAACTTTAAATTATAAACAGGTAACAGGTAGGTAATTATAAAGGTAACAGGTCCCAAAAGTATTAGCAACACCTACGATAAAAGTCACAATATCAGTGATCACCAATAGATATCCCAGATATTTTTGTAGGGCATTATGGCTGTTAAATATATACCAAAGTAAAATGTACAGTTATTATGGTTTCAAAATTATGGTAGCCATTATACCTACCATTAGATCTTGGTATTTATTGTGTCAATAAAAAAGCATTCATTGTATCACAAATTTTAGAAATATATTAACAATTAGTATAATTACTTTCCCCTAGAATTCCAGGTATTTTATTCAAGGAATTTGGAAACATTATCCTGAGACAGTATCAATAGGCCAGGGGGTCAGTGGTACAATTCAAGAATCCTTAGGTCAATGTGAGAACAAAACCAAAGGAAGAAACCTGGGAAGCATTTAAGTAGTGTGGTTTGGAAGAGGGCGTGACCAAGAATAATCAGGTTGAAAGGTAAGAAAAGAGCCAGAGCAAACTATCACCATAAGTTCAGAAAGCTGCAAGGTCAAAGTTATCACCAGTTTTAGGAAATGTATTATACAAGGACTGAAATGTTTCCCTTTCATCTACCCATAAACAGTTGTATCAGAGTTCTTTTGCTGTATGCAGTAGAATCAACTCTGTAACATAACCAAAAAATA
This sequence comes from Dinomys branickii, assembly GCA_004027595.1. NCBI lineage: Eukaryota > Metazoa > Chordata > Mammalia > Rodentia > Dinomyidae > Dinomys > Dinomys branickii. The sequence goes on from PVLD010003189.1 coordinate 99,965, forward strand.
TATATATTGAAGGATTATAAGGCAGATCACAGACTCCAAGGAAAAACTGAAGAATTAATTCAGAAAGGACAGGAAAAGAGAATCCCCAGAGGGATTCAGGTAGCAAGCAGGAAATGCCACCCTCCACCATTGGCTCAGTTTGCTGTCTTGGCTTGACGTGAGGGCCTGTGTCCATTTCTGGGTTGGGAGACTGCAGGGTGCCTGGACTAAGAGCTGTACCGAGACGTACAGAGGAAGGCAGTTCCTGAGAGAGCGCACTACCACGCAGAGGGAGAGGATGCTAGCTTGCAAGTACAAGTACATGTCCCCTTCACAGGATCTCACTGGCAAGGTTCGTGAGAACAGTTTCAGTGTACAGAGCAGAGATTCCAGCAGCTTTGGTCGAAGAGTGAAGCAGACTGTCCTACTTTGTTAAAAGGCTCTGCTGGCTGGTGTGGTGGCATAAATCTGTGATCTCAGCACTCAGAAGGATAAGGAAGGAAGATTACCATGAGTTTGAGGCCAGCTTGGGCTACATAGGCAAGTTCAAGGCCAGCCTGCACTGCATAGCCAGACCCTGTCTAAAAATAAAATAGAATAAAATAAAATAAAAAGCTTGGCTGTGTCAAACAAGGAATAAAGTAAAAATATGAAAGAAAGGTGGAATCTATTTGGATCTGTTTCTAATCTAGAAGAAATCTGAGCACATTTATAGGTAGAGGGGGACCTGAGAGTATTTATGGATAGAAGGACCCGAAGTGACGGAAGTTTAAGACTTAGAGGAGCTCAGAAAGACAGGTTGAAACCAAGCAGAAAGAAAGTTTCTACAGCCACTTACCCTGCCAGGCATTTGTTCTTGCAGTCACCATGCTAAGCAGACTTCACCTGGGTTATCTTTTAATACTGACAAGCATTCAAATAATTACACTTTTCTCTATATCCTACAATAACAAATTTAAAATAGTCAGTTTTTAAATTCCCCAAGATCATGCACTGGCAGAGCAAGAACCAGGAATCTTTCTTTCTGCCTCCAAAACCTATATTTTGGACAATACTTGGCCTCTTTTCATGAACTCCAGAGAAAAGAGTTAAGGAGGCCTGTTCCAGCTTAGGTTCCAGCGAGCAAGGACATGGATTTCCGTGACACTGCTGCACTTTTCTCTGCAGGAAAGTGTCAGCCATTGGTTGAGAAATAGGAACTTGTGGATGGCGCATGTGGCTGAGTGGGGCAAGGTTGTTGCAATCTGGGTTGAGCACGCAAGAGAACTGGCTATGACAGGAGAAACATGAGTGAGGGATGTGCTGAAGATACACACGCACAGCCCTCCAAGGTTGCACAGGGGCCTTGTATAATTTTCTACAGTT
>PVLD010003189.1:101408-147815 GCA_004027595.1 Dinomys branickii
CCCCCCCCCCCCGCTCTAAACGCTCTTACCATTCTTGCCTCTTCCTGAAGCAGCTCTGGAGCCCCTCTCTCATGAGTTCCTCAGCTGCACTGCGCTGGTGCTTCCGCGTCCTGAACTAGTGAAAAATGTATCCTTCGTGGTCATTTTGACTTTGGAGAAGATCTAAAAGCTGCATGGTATCAGATACGCTGAACAGAGCGATAGAGACAGACCATGGCATTTTTATTTGACAGAAGTTGCTGCACCAGGAATAATTTGGTACGGGGAGGTTCACAAGTTCAGTAATATTCGTTTACAAAGTTAACTGTGGCCAACTTCCAACATCGCTCCTGTTTCTATTTTCTAAATGAGCAGCAAGTTTCTTTCCTTAGGCTTTGTGTCTTAAAAATTCACAATTACCAAATACTATTTTTAGAAGCACAATACATAAAATCTTGGGTAATGTGACTAAAATTTAGAAATGCCTAAAAGATTCTTCTAGGCTAGAAAGAAGAAAAATTATTTAATATCGATAAGTATATATAAAAGGCTTAAAATAGAGATATAAACTTCATAGTTTAACTCCTTTGTGGAAGCAGTACTCTCTCACAAACACTTAAAAATCACATGGAAAATTATTATAATCTGCCTAAAATTAAGTTGATCGTACAGTTTTTAGTAGAAAAAATAAGATGTAGAACAGAAGGAAAAGAAGATTCTGGCTATACGCCTTTTAAGTACATACTTACACATCATAGAAAATATCTGGGGAAATACACGCTAAATTGTTAAACTATTTACCTATATGACTGAAATATAGTGGGCTTAGACTTCCTACCCAGAGAAGAGAATTTTTACTTCTAATTTTATATAATACTCTAGTGTTTTATATGTCTGCATTAGTCTTTTAAACCTCTATCATATAGATAGATCAATACATACATCAATCGATCAATAGATATAGATAGATATACATATATTCATTTAATGATTTAATGTGCTTTTGATCTTGGAATAATTTTAGATTTACAGAAAAGTTACACAAGTACAGTGTTCCCATAATACTCCTCACCTGTTTCTTCCATTGTTGACATGATGGTACATGGTACAATGGTACATAGTTGACACATAAGGTACATGTGTAAACAACATAAAACTGATCTTAGTACATTACCATCCATTAAACTCCACACTATTCAGATTTTCACCAGCTTTTCTGTGAATGTTCTTTTTCTGTCCCAGGACCCAACCGAGAGTATCAGGCTGCATTTAGTGGCATTTCATGTCTCTTTAGTCTCTTCGGTCAGTAACAGCTTCTGCTTTCCTGTTTTTCATGATCTTGCCAGATTGGAGGAACACAGCTCAGGTGTCAGAAGGGCTCTGTCCCCAGCTGGGTTGTGCGATAGCTTTCCCATGATTAGAATGAGTTATGGCTATGGGGGAAGAATGTCATACGGATGAAGTACCTGTCGCACTGCATGACATCAGGGGTACAGAATATTAGCACAGTATCACTAGTGATATTAATCTCACACAGCTAGGGCTATGCTTTCCACGTTTCCCCACTGTAAACTTATCATATATCCCTTTCCGAAAGCAAGTCACTAAGTTTAGCCTAACCTCCAGAGTAATTTAAGATTTTCCTCCTAAAGAAAGGAGTATTTAGGTATATCATTTGGAATCTTTCTGCAAGGAAAATTTTTCCCTTCACCCCTATTTGTTCAATCATTTATTTTTAGCAATATGCACTCATGTATATTTATGTCATACTTAAGTTATAACTCAATACTACATTATTTATTAGATTTGGCCAGTAGAAGTTTTTTCAGCTTTGAAGCTCTGTCCCCATTTCAAAAGCTCATTCTTTTGTTTTTTGAACTCTCCTTTCTGCGATTATGATGCTCAAGGTCATCTTGAACTTTTCCCCTGCCTTTGTGCTAGAATTAGCCATGTCAAGAGTCCTAGTTCCCCTTACTGAAGAATGATATTCAGGAACAAGATCTGAAGAGTATGTTCCTTCAACTACCTTTCAATAAGTTGGTTGAGGATTTGAGTTAGTGCGTATGAAGCAATTCTTTACCTAGATCCCGATGCATAAATGGGAGAAGACAGCATCGTTGTTGTCATGCACATTTATAATAAATTTGCAATTTCCTAATCAAACATATCCCACTCGTCCCTGCATCAAACCCTAATGTGCCCACAAATCTTTCTGTATTTCTGAGGATTAGGACTGCATAAGGCCAAAAATAGGCATTCCTTCATTCTAGGCCCACCAGCCTGCTTGACTGTAAAACATTTTTCTTCCTTTCCAAGTATCTATGACAGCCACAAAAGCAGAAGATGTCAGTAGCAAAGATCTCCTTTGCTTTCTAAAATTGTTGAGTGTAAATGAAATGTTCTGGATCTCATTAAAATAATATGTACTCAAGAAATAAAAAATAAAAAAAATGATATGTACTCTCACAGGTCAAATTTACTTTGGCTCTATAGAGTATAAATTCTATGTCACCCACTTAGGACCCTCACCATCAATTTCTAATAATAGGAGGGACTATAATAACTATTACTCAGGAAGAAAAGTGACATTGGTATTTGACACAATGGAAGTGATTTGAAGGTGGTTTTATTTATTGGACAGTACTCCAAGCAATAGCTATTTTGGATAGGGATTAAAGGGAACCTCTACCTCCATCACTCTTTCTGGCTAGGGTAGCTGGCAGGACTCATCTAGAACAAGACTCACATGGGTAGAGCCCCGGATGGTCTGTGAGTAGGAGACAGGAACCAATGAGCAGACCTCAGGACATGAGAATGAGTAAAGGATCAAGGGCCCCTTGTATCTTTCAGCGAGTGATTTGGAATTTGCTGAGACGTTAGGTGGAAAGCACTGTGAAAAGTTCACCCTGGTTTGTGCCACGGCTCTCAGGGGCCATGGGGCCTTATACAAATGACCTCTGGACTCTGGAAAATGTATCCCAATTTCTTGAGGCAAAGAATTGTAGAACAAAGGCAAACAAAGCCACCTTTTGTGAATTTAAGCAAAGCCTCATAATACTGATAGAGATTGTCCTTCCTCTTCTAAGGAAAACATCTAGGCGGGGCTAGATCAACAGAAAAAGCATATTCCTTACTTTTTCATATCGGGGTATTGCTATTAACTAAACTTTAGACGCACTAAAAAGTGATCAGGTAAACAGACTGCTTCAATCTCAGAAGTCCAGCCCTGGAGGTAGGCAGGTAGTTAAGTGCATTGGCATTGTCAAGACAGCATGGCATTAAGAACCATTTATGGTTGGGTTAAATTTCTAATTCACCCTTCATCAAATGAAAGACATTTTGCAAATCATAAACCACAAGTTTCAATAAAATGGCAACCCAGTATTATGATTTTATAATTTACTTTAAAACCCTTTTGTGTAAGTGGTATGAAATGTATGCAAATTCATTTTAATTTTATTTCTAGGCCAAGTCAGCTAAAGTGACACATGAAATGTATAATCCAGGAACAGGGGTACATGCTAGGCAGCATTACATCAGAAAGGCAGCGATCCTCCTCCTGCTTCAGTCACTGGTCATCAGTTTAGCATTCAGTAAGCTAAAAGCCAGCAGTGGGGTTTACTTGGTGAAATTAAAGGTATCCAAGATGTGTGGGGTAACTAAAATAGTTCCAGAACACTTGCAAGAAGAACGATTAAGAACCCTGTGATGCATCAGCTTTGGACTATTCTGTGATGCTGTCTGAGACATGTGGTTCACCCTCAGAGCATGAACAAATAGTAAATCGTGAAGAAAAGTATTACTGCTCTAGGAATTCAGAGAGAGTTACAACCACAGAGACACTAGCAAAGGCTTTAAATGAAACGGGTTTTATTTGGGAGGGCCTTGGATAAGCTATGAAGCAAGGGTTAAGTGTAAAGGCAGATCTCCCGCTAGTGTTGACCATGCAAAGTTGGATATATGATGTGGTTATGCCTGTTTGATTTATGGAGGAAGCAGGGCAACTAGGCTAGAAGCTAGCTTAAGATTTATGGAACCACTGATACCCCACAGGTCTAGAATTGGAATGGAAATGCTTCTAAAATGAGTATGGTGAAGAGAGGTAGTTTCCTTTGACCATTCCTGAGCATTTCCTGTGTTCCAGGCACTGGGTCAGGTGTTTCACACACATTGCTACTAAGCCTCACAGTACTCGATAAAGCAACTGTCACTTTAGAAAGCAGAGCTCACAAAGGTCAGGCAACTTCCCTTATGTCCAGAGATACCCTAGTAAATAGTGAGACCAAAAACTGGACCCTGAAGATCTGACTGCAAGCCTTTGTTCACCAGCAGCCCAACTGCTGTCCTCGTGGGAATCAGTCCTTGAAACTTCAGGGGAAATAGATTGCTGCTTTGCACTATTTAAACATTACTGTGAATGATAGTAATGTGGGCCATTGAATTAAAACTAGCTCCTGTCCACTGGAATTAATTTAGAAGACAAATGAAAGTCATTTCCACAAAAAAGAAAAGTGAGAAACAGCAGCGAAAATATATTCTGGTGCTGAAGTTGGCAGTGTGCAATCTCCTTGAGTCAGGACACATTAAATTTCATATGAACTTTGGGAACTCTCTGATCAGATAAATATTTATTTTAAAATTTAAAAAAAAAATGTAAAACTCTTTCCATCTAGGATAACACATCTCCTGCTCAATAGAGTCCCCATTCGTGGCTCTCACTGCATTTTCTCCCCTTCACCATAGTGGACCTGCTACAGTGAATCCTGAGACTTCATCCACGCTGCAAAAGGTTCCGAGAGCAGCCAGAACAATCACAGAGATAGCACAGACTTCCGTGTCAGATCTATGATTTGGAAAAAGGGAAGCCAGGAGGTAGGGGAGCATGACCTACTCTGTCACACAATAAAAAATGATAGTGACCCTAAATTCATTTTCAACAGGTCGCAGAGACCTAGAAACAAGACAGGTCTTGGTGACTCAATAGAGCTTGGGTGAGAGGGGAGGTGGAACAGAAGGCCAAGGTTGATTTCCAGTTTTCATGGAAAGGGATGGGATGGAAGATAATGTCTTATTACAGAGAGAGACTCCAGAAAGACGAACAGGATTGGCATGGGAAAGAGGATATAATCGTTTGACATGGAAAGTGCCTGTGGAAGAGTCAGGAAAAGATATCAGAAAGCAGAAGAAATGTGTCTCAATCTTGGAAAAAATAACCAGAGGCTAGAAATCTGTATTTATGAGTCATCAGCACTCTCCTGAACTACTGAAGCCATAGACAAACATGTATCATTCAGAGTAAAGGAGGAGAGTCAAAAATTTATCTCTTCCAAGACAACTCACAATGTGGGAAAAAATATGCCAGCTGTTCCTCAAAGAATTACTATCAACAACATATAAAGTACTCAAAAAAATCAGACCTCCCAAATTTAAAGACCCAGTCCAAAAATGGGCATCTGAGGTACTACGCACTTCTCAGATGAAGAAATACAAACAGCAAATAAATATATTAAAAAACATTCAATATCATTAGTCATTTGAGAGATGCAAATTAAACTAACACTGGGATTCCGTATCACGCTGGAAAGAATGGCTATCATAAAAAAATTAACCAATAATAAATGCTGGAGGGGCAGTGGGGAAAAAGGAACCCTTCTCCACTGTTAGTAGGAGCGTAGACTGATGCAACCACTGTGGAATTCAGTGTGGAGATTCCTCAGAAAACTAGGATTAGGGGTTGCATTTGACCCATCTATTTCCCTGCTGGGTATCTTCCCAGGATAATTAAAACATCATACTACAGCCATATATGTGCACCAATGTTTGTACAGCATAATTTGTAAAAGCTAGATCTTGGAAACAACACAAATGCCCATCAACCTAGGAGTGGATAAAAAAGATGTGGTCTTTTATACAATGGAATATTACTCAGACATAGAGAAGGATAAACTTGAGACTTTTATAGATAAATTGATGGAACTGGAGAACATATTCATAAGTGAAATAAAGCAGATGCACATGTGTCATTGTATTGTCCCCCGTAGTGTGAAAAACTGGAAGAGTAAATAAAATCCAAAATGTACAATAGATATTGTAAAATGGGAAGAAACTGTTCAAAAGAAAAGAGAACCTGGGATGGGAGAACGGAGAAGAGAAGGAAGGGAAAAACAAAAAGAAAAAAGAAAAAACATATATATGATATTTGTCTTGGTTACTTTTTTCTTGTTGCTGAGACAAAACACCCAACACCCAACATTAAGGAAGGAAAGATTTATTTAGCTTACAGTTTGCAGAGGTTTCAGTCCATACTTGGCTGGTTCTGAGGCAGAGTGGCACATGGCAGGGGGCAACAGTTCATGGCGGCAGTAAACAGCAAAGCAACAAGCACAAGAAGGGAGGAATGGTGGCGGGAATGGCAGCCAGCAGCCTCTTTCTCTCACGTATACAAACTCTGCACCTTAGGGTATAGCTGTCACACCCATAATCCCAGCACTGGATCGTGGATCATTCGTAAACTCTAACAGCCACCCCATAACTGCATGAGGATTTGGGGGGACATGCAGACACAAACCATAACAATATTTAAGATAGTTATACTACTAATTTCTCTTGGTACATTGAAAAGAAAGTTTGTACTAGTACTATTTGGACAATTAAATGCTGATAGCTTGCACTCTGAGTAACTAATTTAAAGATAACAATATTGAATGTATTAACCATTGTCATCATTCTGTTATGTTGCTTTGAAATTTTGGGGTTTTTTTCTCTTTAAAAGAAAAAATTTATCTCTTCCAGTCTGAGATTAAACTCATGGTCTCCTTAAAGTCATTTTAGACTAAATAAAATATCACATTTGTTTACCTAGTAAGCAATACACTTATAGAACCCTTTGGACATTTAACTTCAATGACATTTTTAGCTCAAAGAATTTTATGGCACAAAATTCTAAATATATGTTATAAATACATAAAATGTGATATTCTCTCAAAATACAAAATATGAAAGAGGAAGAAGTGAAGTAAATTTGCAGATGCCAGATAAATTATGGAATTATTGCTTCAGAAATAGTTGAGGATGACATGAAAAACCAAGAATGTCCTTTGGGAAACTTCTGAAAACCACACACTGCTCTAACAGAGATGATATTAATATTTGCTCCTTTTCTCAGGAATCTGCCATTTCTTATAGCAATTTTTCTTCCAAATTCTTTAGGTCACTTGCAGGTTTTTAATAGCTAAACAGTAGATAGCAGCGAGTGATGCACACTAGGATGGTTAGCAGTAACCACACCACGACTACTGAGCGCCGAGCGTCTATCGGGCACCATCCCAGGGGCCGTGAGCAGCCTCAGCAAGTTTGCAAGGCAGGTGTTCACATTTCCATTTACAAATTTCAGCACATTTGAACAGCTTGCCTGTGCTCACAACAGAAGTGCACTACTGGTGAAAAGTATACTATTGAAGGAAAGCAGAACTCAACCCCAGATCTGCCTTTTACCAAGTCCTACACTACGTAAAAAGTACTATGCTTCTTGAAAGGTACTCTATACAACTTCCTTTGCTCATTTAAAAATTGGCTTCAGGGCTGGGGATATAGCTCAGTGGAATAAGCGCTTGCCTAGCAAGCTCAGGGTCCAGAGTTCGATCCCCAGTACCGCAAAAAAAAAAAAAAAAAAAAAAAAAAAATTGGCTTCCATCACATCTGAGCTGTAGAAATAGCATTTTACTACTTGTAACAATAGTGAAGAGCAATATTGTTATGATAATAAACAAATGATTCACTCAAAGTGCATAAAATTGCTAAGATTTGGTCATTTTGACCACAAAAAAAATGTTGTAAGTTTCAACTTAATAAAAGTACATTCACTTATATTTTACATGACTACCTGGAATAACAATGGGAATTGCTAAAGAGATTTCACAGTCCATAGGAAGAGTAAAACACGACCAAATGCTTTACCTCATTCACTAACTGAAGATATATATCATGGCTTAAGAAAAAATATTGAAAGTACACAAAGTCTAAAAAATAAAGAAACTCTGGGTAAAATGTGTTGTGAAAGACAATAACTTCTTAGTTTCAGTGAAACCTTACATACTGACTACAGGTTGACCAGCAAGAATACTGTGAATACAAGCAGTGAAACACACCAGTTGTGAAATGCAAATGTTGTGAAAACACTATTGTCTAAACATTTTTTCCAAAAAATTTCTATAAAATCCAAACTCGCAAGGTGATGGTACTAGATGAGTCCTTTAGGAAGAAATTAGGTCATAGTGGTATACCCCTCAGGAATGGGATTAGTGGCCATCAAGGGAGGCCTAAGAGAGGCCCCTTGTCCCTTCTATCATGAGAAGACAGAGCTAGAAGGTGTCATTTGTCAACCAAATCATGGACACTCACCAGACACAGAATCTGCAATAGTTTGCTGTTGGACTTCCTAACCTTCAGAAGACTGATAAACTTCTGTGTTTATTAGCCACCCAATTTATAATATTTTATTGTAGAAGCTTAAATGGACTAAGGGAATAAATTTAAATGTTTTTATCTACCTGAAGGCACTAATCAAATATGAACTATTATTTGGAATATCTTTTTGAAAAATCATAAGGCTGAACAATTAGAAGATACAGAGAACTATAAGGGAGGCATAAAATATTAGAGTTCATAGGAAACAAAAATTAGTTAAATTTAACTTTTTTCTTTTCTCAAAGAGGAAAACAAAGTTCAGGAAAATTACGGCAACATGTACTAAGCCTCAGGTCTCTTACTCCTGGCTGAGGGCTCAGTATTCAACATAATAATGTCTTTACGTATTACAACTGGCCATACCAAATATTGTAAATGTAAGATAATTCTCAGGTGACATAATTTTTATCTTTTAGCATCATGAAGTTGATAAAATAAATATACTAAATACGTTTTATGGTAACAAAAAACACTTAAAATTTAACAGCATTACATTTCCTTCCTCAGCCCATTATTATAGTATAACCCAAACACTTCTTTCTGCCAGGATATTTTTCTGACTGCTTTTGGATATAGTTTGTCTTCTCAAAGAATAAGGCATTCTAAAAATAGTTTGTTGTTAAAATGGTTTGAGTTCAAGAAAAAGAAATCTCATATCTGCTCCCTGAGAAATAAATACTTCCTTCAAAATCATGACATTTAGAACACGCCTTGAGATATAATTCAGCTGTAGATATCTACTACAAAAGACAGTTGGTCTCTAATTCAAAATAAATTGCGGAAATTAGCTACCTTGCTTATTTCTTTCCTTTATGAGGCTCTATGTTCTGTCTGAGCAACTTATTAAGTTCCTATGTTTTGCTTTATTTCTCATTGCTAAGAGCAACAGGGAAGGGCTACTCCCTGGCTTATTCTCCTTATCAAACTACTTTCATCAAAGATTCCAAAATTGCACCAGTCTATCAATCTCAGATTTATAGGTACGTTTTATGATTTAAAGGAGAATTCATAATTCTGTTCTTAAAGGGGATTCAAATTCACTAACAAGAAAAAGAGACACCCACCAGAAGAAGAATCAATGTATTTTCCAAGCAACCTGCAAAATCCCAGCTCCCTCGCCCTGTAGAGAAGAGGACATTAGCATGGCTCATGCAATAGCTACGCTTTCATTGAAGAATTTAGAACAACTGAATGGAACAAGCCCGAACCAATGGGCATGAGGGTTTCTTGGCATGCTATCTGGAAGGACAAGAATAACTTGGGGTATTTAGTACCTTAAAAGCAATCACTGCAAAAGGGAATTAATTTTCTGTATACTACTGAAAACAATTATAATGCTTCCTTCATAGGGTTATGTGGATTAATTCACTGTTGTCACAAGCACTTATTGAGCATGTACTATATGCCAAACACCACTCTACAGGCTAAGGAAATATCATTTAACAAAATAGACAAAAATGTCTGTCCTTGGATAACTTACATTATACTGAAGGAGGAAAAATAAACAAGTAAAGTATGTAGTTTTCAGGTGATAATAAATGCTATAAGGGAGTAGGAAATAAAATTGTATGATATAATATATGTTTTTGACAGAGAATAAGCATTTGAAATATATAACAAGGTTTTTCTTTTTGTTAATAAAACTCTGGAAATGAGTTCGGATTTGTTTCAGGATTGGAGTCAAGGAGAAAATTTTTTCTTCTTAGGGGAGTAATAAGTTTACCCTATTACTTCTGAGTATATAAAATAATAATTTTACCAAATGCCCACTTTAAGCTAACAACTCTCCATAAAAATACTCATTTCATCCTTTAAAATGATTATTTTCCCTACTTCCTATTTGGGGAAAACATCTAAGAACCACAAGATCACAGATCTAATAATTTAAGGGCTAAGAATCAAACATAAATATATCTATCCGAAATCCATCCTGCCGGGCTCTGTTTTCATTGAATGTGTAGGTACAAAACCTCAGAGGATACAGCGAATCAAGAAGAAAACACCAGCACTGCTCGTGAGGTACTTGCTGCCCAGACCCTGACTACCTTCCGCACCACCAGGCTCCTGCCCAGAGAATATCAATCAGTCTAGATACATACATGGAAGTTGATGGATTTTAGGATTCCAAAATTCAAAACAGAAACCTCTCATTTGGTATAAGATATTGCAAAAATAAAAAATTCACTTTAGATTTGGTAATTTGGAGTTTCTATCGCCAGCGGAGGTTCCAGATTATTGTTGCAAAGGAACATTTTTTTTTCTCAGCAAGCTAGTTCACAGCCTTCACTTTATGACTTCTTGTTTTGCTATCTTAGCCTGTATGTGTCACATTAAGACAGAGATGGTAGTAACACAGAAGAACCAGAGACACCTGAATGCTAAGTGGAAAACCGTGGACACTCAAGTTTAAATAAGGCATGGTTTCTCTTATATGCCAAACCCAAAACATAGCATATAGGTCATATGAAACAGGTTAGACATGTACCTTTGGCAAATGGAAAAGGAACCGAGAGATGAAGTGGGTGAGGGAAGGGTGGAGAATGACAGAAAGGCTTAAGATGTATCATACATAGTTAGCAATTCCCCACAAGGAGTGTAAATATTACATACTACAAACATGTACTAATAAAAAATGAAAAATCAAAGATCTAAGAACCAGAGAAAAACATGTCAGAGATCATAATACAGTATCTATTATTTCCCTAAAAGTACCTTTAATAAGTTCAGCTAAGTATATGGATGTATTCACCCTCATGAAAATAAACCAAATAACACTCACCAGAGCAGAAAACAAAAGGAAAAATCTTCTAAATAAAAGGTAACAGGAAGAAATGTGTCCCTTCTTAAGTTTATATTATTTTTTGTTGATCTCCTGCCCCTCAATCAATTCTTTTTCAGTCTAGTCAGACTTCAAATTTTTAGAACTCCTCTTACTGATTACATATTTATTACTAAATTGGTGTCTTAATCCACCAGTCTGACTCTTAGTTCTCTGAGCAATCGCACCTGGTTCTGTGCTTACCTCTGTTTTCCTATCTGTCCCTGTGTGTTGGAGCAGCTGCCCCTCTGAAGCAGGTGTTTTCGTGTAGCACTCTAAAAGGTGAACATCGCTCCTATCCATGGCTAAAGAAATGTTCATTTCTCTAATTTCTTGCTATGCTGCGGTGGGTTCACAACCATCCCAGAAGGTGACAGTGATAGGACACTGGCTCAGGGAGAAGCAAACTATGAGCTCTAAGGCCTGAAAAAGCTGCGAGGAGAAGAAACAATTATTCACAGTGGGCCAGCAAAGGTAATGAGTTAAGTATTTTAAAAAGCATTTGAATCAAGAAGGTGAATAAAAAGAATAGAAGATGGGGCTGGGGATATAGTTCAGTGGCACAAGTGCCTGCCTGGCAAGTGTGAGGTCATGAGTTCGATTCCCAGTACCAAAAAAAAAAAAAAAAATAGAGGGTGAAAAGGCAACTGCAGACATGCCTGGAGCTTCCTCAAGGTGTGTCCGGAACAAGGGAAGTTTACAAGCAGAGCCCAGGTGACACAGCGTTAAATACGTGAAAAGCTCTCCAACTGATACACACGTGTGTCCCTACGGTTGCCCTATTTGTAAATGCTTTTTTATCCCCTAGCACATGATCTTGCACATGATAGAGATTTGATGCTTCTGTTAATTGCCGACTACTGGTGACATCTTCTGAATCGTCTGGTCGGATGGCTTCTACAGTGGTGGGCATGGTGCACACATCAAGATTGCTAAGGAGTACAGCAAGGCTATGAGTTCCTGCAGTATCGATCCTTGAAGAAGACTCCACCCCTGTGGATTTGTCAAGTTGTCACACAGTCAAAAAAAAAGGAAAACAACCTCAACAAAAAGCTTACCTTTTTCCTGTGCAGCAAGTGCCATTATTTGTATCAATTCTCTGACAACTCTCTGCAAATTTGTAGACTGATAGACTGACTCGGCCACTTTACACTATGAAAAGGAGGGGAGAATGCTTTGCCTGTCTAAGGTTCAGCAGCCAGTGACCCACATCTCATTATTTTAAACAGTAATGGTGGATCCAGATTTCGGATCATTAGCACGGCTGTAACAGCCATGCTAGAAAAAGGTTCATTATAAATATTGACTGTAATCCTCTTTTTAATTAAAACTGTGGACTCTCTCTGCAGTGATATAGCCTCAAATTATAAGATCCCTGCCCCCTGGAGAGATAAAAGAGAAAGGAAAAAGGGATAGTTCTAAAAAAAAACATAAATATGTTGTGTAATTTAAATGAGAGTTAGACAAAGAGGGGGCAAAATAACCAGGTAATAAATGAAGGGTAGGAGAACTAATATAAACATTGAACCAGCAGGATGGTTAATTAGCTTGCACTGCAAAGATTTGATTTCTCCCCTGAAACCAATGGTAGTGACAAATAGACCTGACCTACCAAATATCTTCAGGTATAATGTAATGTGTCCCCCATTGGGTATAAAAGAAATACCACCGAATTACTGCACACACGGCTAAATTACCACGGGATAAGAGTATGGGGGTTTTGCTCTGGGTCGTTTTGACAATAGTCTCTTAGATTCTAAGCTGTATAATTTCTGTTTCATTGTTCCAGAGCTGGGAGGTAGGGGAACCTCAAACTCAAACACCTACAGGGCTCAAGTAGTACCAGTAGGAGTAACAAAAAGGTCATACAGGACTGGCTACGTAATTCATACAGTAAAATGTAAAATGAAGATTCAGAGCCCCTTATTCAAAATTTAGTAAGGACTTTAAATTGCCAAGAGAAGAGAATTAAACCAAGTGTGGACCCCAAGCCAGGGACCTGTGCAAAAGGGCACAGATTGTATGACATGAAGCCTAGCCTAAGACTGTACAAAACAAGCTGCAGGCCAGGTTCAGCTCATGCCTTCACCAGTTTGAGAGTTTGTTCTAAATATTCCACATTTTCTCCCTGGATCCCCTTGTGATGCAAGCACAGTTGCAAGATGTCCGCAAGGGTTTGAAAGATGCCTTTTGGCTGAAGAACAGAGAAAAACATGACTCTCGCTTACAAGGAAAAAACAAAGCCTCTCTTTTATCCTCACAAAGTTTGAAAACCAACTTGAGGATTTCGATGCTAACAGGTATATGCTGTGGAGAAGAAATCTTACGCCTTATTCATTCCAGAAATAAAAGGTTGTTACTATGGTAAAAGGTTGTTACTATGGAAAAACTCCTATAAAAAGTAATATTCTTCTGAAAAGCGCTCCCGCTCATGGTCCATCTGCAGAACTGGGTGTTTGCAACTATCGTCAAAGACGGAGGAACAGTCAGTCTGCAAGTGATTGTTTTTCATCTGCTTAGATACACCAAACTAGACATACCCAGGCACACAAGAATGTGCACCTGAATATTTTCATTAAAATAAAAACATAGTTTTAAATACACGAGTTAAAATGATTGCTTAGAGAGTGCTTCTTACTTGGAGTGACATTTGTAAGGCATGCTGAGCTGAGTGCACACGACCGGAGCCCTGTGTGCCACGCATCTCCGCCAGCATGCTACCAGAAATGCTAGATTTAGAGGGCTCTCTGGAAAAGCAGTTTTAAAGTGAGAAATATCGTTCATAAAAAATTTTAAGATCTGTCCTTAATTGACCTGTTAAATGCATTTCATATCTCTACATGTGTGTTTTATCAAGTGAGACAGCTATATATTTCCTAGAATACCTTATACCAAAGGTGCAAATACCACACTGTGTTAAATACCACAGTGGCCTTATCTATACACAGCGAGATTTTAATTTAATCCAAACAGGAAAAAAGCTGTTAGTCAATGCAGTGGGTTCACCTCCATATACAAACCACACATACATATATGTGCAGAAATAACAAGTTGACCTATTAGTACATGGAATAGAAGTAGAAATAGGATTATACAGTACCAGAGAAAAAAATTCAACCACAAATTTACTTGCTTCTTTCTCTATATATATAATGTAGTGTGGAAACATATCTTAATCTGCTTTGTGTTTTTGCTGTTTCCTAACAGTGCCTGACATACAGAAGACACTCAACAAATTATTTGTTGAATTGGATCTACAAGAGCAAAACAAATTCCCTTTCACTGACTCTCTGATTGGAAACAGAAAGGAATGAGAGATACCACACCAGTGCTACCAACTTCCCTAAGTCTCATTGGATATTGTATTCCCAGTTGATTCCTAACCTCTATAGTCACTGTCCCTGGAAGCTGTGCTGCTTTCTGTCAGCCTCTCATCCCCGCGCCTTATGCTTTCATAGTTTAGTCCTTGGAACAGGATGGGACAAAGGTTAACCTCTTTCCAGGGAGGAGAAGAGGCTAACAACCCCCCTGGAATAATATTTCTAAGTGTTCACCATCCCAGAATCAATATCTAGATGCCATCCGTGTATGCATTAGCCCCCCACTTAAACAAAGGCCAGCCCTGAGAGCCCAGTAATGACACTGGGCATGAGTAGCTGGGGATGGGCTAGATGATGCAGAGATGACTGTATCAGCTCCTCTGCAACACAAAGCTTCCAGGAAGTTGCACAAGACTGTTACAGTATCCTTGTGTTTACTCAGAAAGAGACAGCATTTGAATTTGTCCAGTGATACATTCCGCAAAACAAACTCTGTTTTTATCTTCTTGACTCAAGACATAGATTCAGATTACACCTTCCAGACTGTGAAAGAAGTTTATTTCTACTCCTCACCTTCCTGGTATTGCCAGGGAATACAGTGTCATAAAGTTAGCGCACTGCTACCTATGTAATAAGGCAGGTACAACAAAATGGAATCATTAATGTCTCAGGTAAAATCTGCCTTTAGCGAAAATCTGTCCTACCCACACTCATTCACATAGCATCTTCCATGCACAGATCCTCTAAAACAAATACTCCAAGAGAGGGAATAGCACTATTAAATAGCACTATTAAGTCTACGCTACTTAAATCTTTAGGATCAGAGTAAATATTCCCATCTGACCAAGATTCGTGCTCATCTTTACAGTAAATTGCTCTTAATGTAGTAAGTGAGATTTCATAAAGTGATACCTTTATTCTCCACTTCTTAATGTCATTAGAAGAGCTAACTCATACATACACAAAGTTTAGTCCAGTAACTGATACATAATAAGAAATGAATAAATCATAACTATGATTGATTATAATAATAATTATTATTATTACCCCCACCATGTGCTAGTTATCTTCAAAGAATTAATTTCTCTGTGACTTTGTAATTCTGTAATGGAAATCATCAAAAATAGAGGGGGTTAACATATTGTGAGACTTTATGGTCTAAATGTGATCACACAGTAAACATGGTCTTTATCTTTCAGTCACTACTGTAAAATAAAATTCTTTAAATTCTAGAAAATTGCAGTGAGACACTAACAAATGCAACCACAGAAGAGAAATCTCTCCCTTGCCCTGCACACATGCATGTGCACACACATGCACACCCCTCGGGGATATATTATATATAGCCTTAGCCAGTAATTAAGACACGCAGCTAATCAAGGAGCAGCACAGTCTGCGGCCCTCTGAGAAGAAATACAGCACCAGTTTGGCAGCTCCGGTTGTCAGGGCTTTGTTCTGGAGCAAAGAGAGCACAAAAGCATAAAGTTGTGGAACTGTCTCTGCATTCTGAAATCTGTGGGGGTTGGGAGGATCCCAGGCCTGTCTAGATAACTGCGCCAGATACCAGCAACAGCCCACACCCACAAGTGCCCTTCTCCACCTTCAACGTGTCACTTCACTTTCTAACCTGGCGCTTAAGGAATCTGGCCTCTGCAACTTCCAGTAATTGTACAGATCACCCATGATGAAACAGCTGAGAGCACTGTTAGACAAAAGAGACAAGAATTAAACAAATAGAGAACTCATTAAAATGCTGCCTTTGGTTATTGTTTTTACTCCTAGCAATTCATGTTACCAGGCGAGTCCTTCTTCATTGCTTTCCATCGGAAGTAGTACTTCAGAAGAATTCTAATAGACACTGAGCAGTTTTCTCCAGACTTATAATCCTAGATATGTATTTGCCCTGCCCCCACCTCCATCTAGCGCTCCTCCCTGTCACCTTAGAGCTTCCGACTTAGCTGTGTTCACACCCAGCAGTCCCAGCAGAGCTTTCTGCTCACAATATGCGACATAAAACCGCAGGCAATGAACAATTCATGATCCTAAGTGCTTGTGATAAAGCCAGGCTGAGCTGACCTCTTCCATCCCGTACAGCTGCACCTCAGCCACACAAGCTTAAAGGACTGAGAGTAGCATGTGTGTGATGTGGAATAAACAAACTAATTAAATCCAAGGTCTTTCACTCAAGCTAGTACCTAATGGGACCAATATGTTCAACTATATGCAAAAAAAAAAAAAAAAAAAAAAGGAATAAAAGCATTTTGCCAGGGGTATTGCTTCCCTGCCTTCTATGATATATCTGTTTTAGGCTAAATAAACAGCTTTAAACAAAACAAAACAAAAACCTCAAGGTTTGTCATTCTTTCCTGTGACACTTTTCAATGCATGCTAGCAACTCCGCAGCACTGAGCAACGAAACCACTCCCTGATTCTAAGTGGACATATTGATCAACCGAGCTGACATGTGCCTCCTCCTTCCTCTCCCCTAAAAGCAATCAGTTGCACCAGGGAAATCCATTTCATTTTCCAAAACAAAAGGCAATGTATTGCTCCTTACTGCCTCTGTTAGAATACATATTTTAGGGAGAAAAATGGGGATGAAGACATCTAAATACAGAACTAAGAGTTGAAATAAAAATGATACATGTTTACGTACAGTCTCAGAATGGAGTTGAGGTTTTGACTTAGTCAAGAGATCCATATTCCCTACAGTGATTGAGGATTCTGCTATGTATTCCTCTTACCAGATTTTGGTTAAAGTTAAGCAAGAGATGGCAGCACCACCGCCCCTGGAGAGGCTCTCTCAGGGTTACCCTTGATGGCAACTGCTGCAGAAAAGAGACTCGTTCCCTTCTTGGTTATAAGTCACCCTGCAAACAAGTCCAGCTATTTCAAAGACTAGCTAGCGATGGTCAAATATAGTGGCAGTCTTTCAACTAACTATGGAGGACACCAGTTGAAGAACTACCATATAAATCAAAAGCTCAAATAGTATCATTTTCGTTTAGATCTTTACGCATATGATAATTTCTAAACTAAACATGCAAAAAAAGAAACCTTTTCACATCAGGGCTATGTCAAATGCTTATTCAGCATTCATTATTTGCCATGAAGAAATTGAAACCCAACCAAGGTAGAAAAAAAAAAAAAAACCTGAATTTTATACTGCAAATCACTACATATTTTCTAAGTCACAAAAATGAATAGAGACCAATTAGCTCTGCCTCATAAAAAAAGAAATATACACCTTTACAATTATGTAAATGCTGTGAGCTACTCACTTTAGAGTTTATTTGGGATTTTGCAACAGAAAATTATCGTATATTTATAAAAAAAATTCTATGAGAATACTAAAAATAGCAGACATGGTTACAGGGAGAATATTCTTCACATTTGGATTCCTACCTGACTCTTACAGGCCTTTGTCTTAACCCAGCAGCCTGAAAAACAGATTTAGGCAAAACAACCCTTCTTTCCTCAATCCATTTTAAGCAGACAACATCCCCCCATCTCTGCCTTAGCAGCCGCGGACTAACCAACAAAACAGCCATGCAATTACAGCCCAGACATTTAACACTCACCATCTCCTGCTCCCACCGTCCTCTTTTGATGTTTACGGCACATCTGTAGGATGCAATACTAGGAGATGCCTTGTTTGACCTGCTGCATGATGCTGTGACATCAGTTCAGATGATGCAGCTCATTATGGGAAAGACTGCTGTTGCTATGGCAACTGGGATGTGCTAGGAATCCTAGCTGCATTTCTAGTGGAGCCTGAGACAATACGGAAGCCCAGTAAGAAACAGACAATATGCAAAATTTAGACCAGAGGAAGAGGGTTTCTCATTGGACTAAAATCCATAGATTTAAAAGGGATTTCCCTGAAAAATACCTTGGAAAAAATAAAAATTACCCCCCGCTTTGTTGTTATATATTTAGAAAGAAAAGAGCAAGGAAAACATAGACCTAGAATTAAGCAAATAAAAACTACAATGAATATTGCTTGCAGAACTTAATCTCTTTCTCTGTCTGGTAGCAGAATTCTATCTTTCTCAAAGTTACTGAGAGGAATTTTTATTCTTCTGTCAAAGGCCAAAAGAACAAAGTAGGGAGTGAATAAAACTTTTTGATGATATATAAATAGCAGATGAAGTGATTCTAATTGTAAAGTAAATAGGCCATAATGCTCAAAACATTTCCAAATACATGGCTAAATAAATTTGCCTTGATCATTTCCTTTGCTGTGCATCAACCATATAACCTTCTCACGTAGAGCAACTCAGCTCTCAGCTAAACAAGTAGCAGCACGTTCGGATAGTAGGGTGCATGCCACACCACACCCAACTTCTAGAGAGCATTCCCTTGACCTGCAGAGAACTCTACCTACTCGTGGCCAGAGGCAAGTCTTTTCTGTGACCAAATCTAGCAGTAGGAACAAATGGCAGGCATGCTAGAAACATTCTAAATCACTGGAATTCCAAACATTTAGGGGCTGCTTTCTTCTCCTTGGAGAAATAAGACTGCCTACCACCCAGAAGATTGCTCATGCCCCTCCCTGCCCCAAGAGCTCGAGCTATGAAAG
This sequence comes from Dinomys branickii, assembly GCA_004027595.1. Classification (NCBI taxonomy): domain Eukaryota; kingdom Metazoa; phylum Chordata; class Mammalia; order Rodentia; family Dinomyidae; genus Dinomys; species Dinomys branickii. The sequence goes on from PVLD010003189.1 coordinate 120,574, forward strand.
CTACGTTTAAACAAGACGTGGTGAGGTATTCCTCCAGCTGTTAAGAAAAGAAAAAATAAAGAAAGTCTAAAGTAATCAGTTCACTCTAATCCTGAGCAGACGCAAACCTCAAGTGGTGACAACTGGGGAAAAGGAGACACAGATAGAACCATGTATCTCTTGCCTACTTAATACTTACCAGCCACTGATAGAGACAGTCAAGCTAACCTATATCCACTCTATCTTCAGCACTCTGAGGAAAAATGTTTTAAAAGTGTAAAATATGAAGTGGCAGTTATGCTGGCACCTCCTACCTGGGATTATAAACAGCACTGTTAATCAAGAGCCTAAGGGGTAGAGATAGAGTGGCAGAAAGAATTCAGGCAGTGATTTTGTAAATAGGCGCTGATAAAATGTTTGTGAGGTGCCAAGATCCTAGCAGGGTGCACCATCAGCCCTGCACAAAGCACCCCTGCCCTGGATAGGGAGCCAGGATTGTTAGGAGTCCAAGAGCAAAAGGGGAAGCTGCCTGTTCCAGTTACCTATGCTGTCAGCAGCAGGGTAAGTCTGCCTCTCTTTTTATCTCAGACCACAGGACACGCACACCAGGGAAGGTTAGCAGGCAAATTCCAGTGCAAAGAGCATTAACCTGGGATTCAGCAAACTCAAGTTCTTCCTTGACTTTGCTCCAATTAACCCTTCTGGGCCTCAAGTGTTTCATCTACGGAAACAATGGATTTAGCTAAAAATCCTGATTTTTACAGGCTTTGTTGGTAGTGGAACCCTTTCTTTTTATGATACAGTTAAAAGCTAGACTGTCTTGATTGGGTAGGGATGAGAAGCCCAGAGCCAAGCCTGATGGACCCTTCTCACCACCCCTCCCCCAACCTGGTCTGTGACCCCTGCACGTATCTCTGGATAATCCCTCAGCTTTTGGAGAAGATAGAGTAAAAGTCATAGATCTGGAAAAAAATTAGACTTTCCAGAGCTGAAATCCCATGGTTCTACAAAGAGGAGGGGGCGGGAGGGATCAGGTGTTCCACGCTTGAATATAGCTTCTCAGGAGGAGAAAAAAATCTTATTAGCCTCTTTTGCCAGCATCAAGTCATTTGTCTGGTGGAAAAAAAAATTACTCATCAACTCTAAGGCCAGGCCAGACTTTTAATAACCTAAACTAGGTGAATAACTAGACTACAAATTGGCCCAAACTGGCTTAAAAATGTGTTCCTTGTTAGCAGAAGTAAGTCACGCAGTGTTTCCTTGCTTTGTGAATAGACCAATGATAATCTACTTTGGAGTTCCCAGTGACTTTTTCCTATGCTCATACATCTCTACTTGCTAGGGTTGTTTTGAGGACTGCATGCAATAACATATATAGGAGGATTCTGGGTACCAGAACCTTGTTAACAATACCATTAATGGCACACTCACTCCATTAGTGAAAGTTCTTGAGCTCTCAGATTCCAGACTTTGGGATGGAATCTCATATATAAACTAATATATAAGATACATAAGCTAATATATAAGATCCTCAAGTTCCAGACTTTTAAAATGATGTGGAAATCACCTGCAAAGTCTGCACACCTACCAAGAAGAACCTACTGCCCAACGCTCACTTCAGATGAGGTCGGGAAAAAGTAAAAGGCGGGGATCCTCCCAGAAGACAGAGCCAGGGCCTACAGAACAAATAAACATTCGAGAACAGAATCAGGACCAGATCAATGAACTGAAGCAAGACACTTTACATATAAGCAACGAGAAGGATTTTGGAATTGCTGTGAGAAAGTTTTTAAAATTATGAAAATTAATTTTAAATGATATAAACAGTTGGCCAAATGACTCTAATTGTAAAATAAATAGGTTCAAAAACATAGGCAAACTTCATGAGTTAACATGTTTCACATTCTGCCCCTGGACCTGTGCCATCAAGAAATCCTGGACTTTCCACTGAATCTAGAGCATAAAAAGCATGTTAGTTTCTTCTGTTGGGTCATAGGTTCTTTGTAGAGAGAAAGGGGACAAAGAGACATTTGGGGGTCAGCAAGACCACTTGTGATAGTTACTAGAACAGCTCACCAATACCCATCTTCTCCATTGTGTCCTAGGCATACTGCAAAGGCCATTACTGCTATGTGGGCCTTGGAAGGAGTTCTCACTAGCACAAAAAAGTGGAAATGGAAATCATCATATCTAAAGGTGGTTAAGAGTAACATTACCTGACTTCCCTTTGTTGCTTGCTGGAGGCAAGGAACTCAGAGGAACTCTGAAGTTCTGAAAAATAATGGACCCACACTTTGGACAGAGTCTGGGTCCCTAAATGACTATCCTGGGCTAAGCCATTCTCTCCCAGCTTTCTATTGATCCACATTAACTGTGATGAGTGATACATTAACTTTTACTATACTAAGCCACTGAGATTTGGGGGTAGTTTCTTACAGATATTTAGTCATAGATAAAATTATTATAATTTAATAAGACAAAATGAATTTCATAAAGCACAATCTACATAATAAATTATTATGTATTATAAACTGGAAATTTTTTTTAAAAGTTCCTTCATTGTAGATTTTCTGCAATGACAATGATGTTGCAATCATTCCAGCACTATACCCTTGCTGATATGCATCAAGACTCTCCTATAGGGAGAAATATAGTACATGGTATTTCCTATTTACTTAACCACAGAATCTTGTTTAATGGACTATATGCTCCACTGGCTGCCTATCCACCATACAGGAAACTGACTGTGAACACAATGGGCTAGAAATTTCCTGAATTGCCAGTTCATCCCAGGGGCTACAGAAAAGGAAGGAAGGTCAGTTCTCTTATCTCCAGCACAATTCAATTTATCTCTAATCTATATCTTCCCTCCCAAACTGACAAGACAGAAATTTAGAGATATCATTACAGATATCAACATTTATGCAAATATTTTCTTTTGTCATTTTCATCATATTATAAGCAGGAACATCTTGTAAGTGGGATCGTGTAAGTAGAAATTCTTACAATTTCAGAAGCATGAGGAATCTTTTCTGGTAAGATTTGGAAATACTTATTACTTCCGCCCATGTTTTGTTGGTTAGAACTCAAGAAAATGGCTATACCTACTGCAATAGAGGCTTAGAAATGGACCCTAGCTTTGTGCCTGAGTAGAAAATGAAAGAGGTACACTGCATAGTTATCTAGTCTCTGCAACATTACAGGACCAGGAATCTGACCCTTATTTCAGACTTCATTTCACATATGTGTTTCCAATATCATCAGTGGGTCTTCTGAAGCTCAACCTAATGTTAAGATGCACACAAGGGGTTGGGGATTTAGTTCAGTGGTAGAATGCTTGCCTAGCAAGCTGGAAGTTCGGTCCTCAGTACTGAAAACAAAAACTAAAACCCATCTGAAAAAAAAAAAAATCCCAATTAAAAAAAAAATAGAAAAAAAAGATGCACATGACTTAGTGTTTAGACCTAAAATGACCCCCAAAGTCTCACCTGTTTTGAAGTGATTGGATCACTGGGAGTGCTGTACTGATCCATGGATGCATCCACAAGTGAGTTTAGTGGCAGAGTGTATTCTTCAGAGGTGGAGCACATTTGGGTGAGGTGGGTCACTGGGGGCAGGGCCTGGAAGGGTATGTCTTCCTCCCTGACTTCTCCATTGTCTCTGTTTCCTGGCTTCCATGATGGGAGTTTCTCCCTTCCATTCAGGCCCTTCTATTATAATGTTTCTACCTTGGAGCCAGAAACCATGAGCCCAAATGAACCTCTCTTCCTTTACATTGTGGGGGTTGAGTATTTTGTCCCAGCAATAAGAAAGTGACGAAGAGAGATTTTAGTAACAAAAGTGGGGTTGATTTCAACTGGCTTGCAAGAGAGGTTCAGCAAGGTTTGAAGATGCCAGCTAGAGAAACCCTAGAATGTTTTAAGCTAAGCTTGTTGGGTGGTACTGGTTAGAGCTCATAAGTTACTGATAGAAATGCAGACAGTAAAGGCCAGGCTCGGGATGTTTCAGTTGGAAAGAAAGACTCCATTGGTAGTTAAACTACAGATCATGTGTGTTTCACTGTGGCAGAAAATTTGTCTACATTTTCTTTGTGTCCTGAGATTTGCAGGAAACTGAGATTAAGGGTGTTGGAATAATGAATCTGGTGGTGGAAATCTCAAGGCAGTTCACTGTTCAGGCTGTATCATGGGTACTTCCTGCCGCTTTTAGTGAGAATTACAGTGACAATTGGGAGCAAAAAGACCTTTAAAGCACTTTGAGTTTCACCAGAAAGGAAGTACATGCAAAGTTGTAGCAGTGAAAACCATGTTTGCTGAAAAGATTAACATTAAAGAAAACCCAAGCACACTTTGCATCAGGACTATAGGAAAGATGCCTTGAAGATATCTCCACAATCAGCAAGAACCAACCCCTTACAAGCTTGAGAGTGAGAAACTATAAAGCTTCCATTTGAAAAAAGATCTGTGAGGTACCCTGCTCAAAAAGGGGTGCATGGGGAATTGGAACCCCAGGATTTATTTACAATGCTCAGATACCCAAGCACTTGGAGGCCTCTGCAGCCATAATCCAAGGGAGCATGTATCACTTGAGCTGGTGGCAGACCTTTGTACCACCCACATCATGATTGTTTGGGGTGCATGCAGAATGCAAGAACTGTGAGGTTGTGGAGGCTTCTACCTAGGTTTCAGAGGGTCTGGGAGGCCAGGCAGTGTGGTCCTCAGAGGGCAGTGCATGAAGCTATAATAGGGAAGCCCAAAGTGCAGTGGGGACCCCAGGAAATTAGGGATATCAGAACAAGGATCATTTGCTGAGCAAAGCCACAGACCATGAGCAAGGCCATCCCTAGAGAGAGGCCATGTGGCCTGCAACCTACAAGGTTGTAAGAGTTGGTTCACCTAAGGTGTTTGGAACTCACATCTTAGCACAACTTGTCCCAGGTTCTGGATACTGACAGCAGCAGGAGTTAATGTTTTCCCTACAGGTTTTCAGTCTTGTTTTGATCCCATTTCTTTCCAGCCCCCAATTCCTCCCTTTTGGAATACTAATAATTACCCTGTGCCATGTAAGTTGGCAATGTTTAACTTTCTTTCTGATTTTTACAGGGGCTCCTGGCTAAGAGTTTGCTTTGACTCTCAAAAAACACTTTAGACTTGGACTTTTTAGCATGTCTAAAACTTAAAACTTCGGTGCCTCTTAGAGATGGACTAAATGCATCTTGCACAAAGAGACAAACATGAATCTTTTGTAGGGCAGGGGTGAAATGTTATGGTTTAGATCCAAAATGGCTCAAAAGATTCATGTGTTCAGAAGGTGACTGAGTCATGCTGGTACTGCACTCATCTATGGGTCCACCTATGGATTCAGCAGCACAGTGTGCTATCAGGAGATGGGTCCTGGTTAGAAGAGGCGGGTCACTGGGGGCATGACCTGAAAGGGAATATCTCCCTCACCAGCCCCGCCCTTCTCTCTTTGTTTCCTGGCTGCCCAGAAATGAGCAGGTTTCTTCTGTCCAGGCCTTTCCACTCTGCCCCTTCTGCCTTGGAGCCAGCTAACTATGGGCTGAAACCTCTAAAACCAAATTACCTCTCCTCCTTTAAATTATGGGTGTTGGCTATTTTGTCTCAATGACTAGAAAGTGACTAAGACAAAAACTATGATAGCCAACATCTGCAGCAGTCTACTCGGTTTGCCAGCAGAACAGCATCAGCCATCCCTCTCATTTAGCAGTGTTACTGCAATATATGCAACAATCCAATGTCCAGGAACTATTCTATCTGGCTCTCTGGTAACAGCTCAAGAACAATGAGATAAGAACACATTAGGCAAATTCAAGAGTTCCCAGCCTTAAAAGTCTCATTCCTCACAATAGCCAATATACTTAGAGTAGCTTAACAGAAATAATGTCCAAGATCCCACAAGAGACATGCCCGGTTATAAGAGGTTGAGCCTGTAGCCTATAGTCTACTCTGTATTCATGGGTAAAGAAGCAGCCTGTTTAAGAATAAAGCCAACACAAGGAAGAGAACATAGCAACTGAGAGACAAGAAATGAAGTTCTGGTATCTGAGCCATCTGAGCCAGAAATCATCCTGCTCTGGTGCCATCATTTAGTTATAAGTTAGAATTTCACTGTTTCTGCTTAAGCCAGCATGGGCTGGGGCTTCAGTCCCAGTAAACAGAGATCTAATTAATTGACAAAACTATCTGAAGATCTGTGTAATACATAAGTAGGGACTATTACATGTAGCTTCCTGGCAAAGAAAAGAAAAGCTTAGGATCTTATACAATTCAGGAGCTTGAGCCCTGAGACCTTGAAAGGCTAGAGTCAGAGCCAGAACAAGCAAGAATACCTTACAAGACATAAGACACTATCGCTTTTCTCCTAGACATTTCTGGGTTTGTAACACAGACTATATAGCTCAGTTAGGCTGAACTCCATTCATCTGCCCTTTTCCAGAGAAAGTTTTCATCAGTAAAAGCCAAAAAGCATCAAGAAGCCCAGGGAGTGGATGAAGATCCAGAGTAAATGTACAGTTAGAGACTGAAGTACAAACTGTGGTGATTTCACCCACAGAAACTTGCTCTAAGAGATTCAGAAATTTCTCTGACATCTTTCTGAAATCAAGATTTTCCTTTGTCTGACTTTATAGGTCATGTTACTTGCTTCTTCATTTTGATTCAACTCCAAACACAAACATTCAACATGGAACAAGTGGCTTTAATGTTCTGACAGAAAGAAATCACTGCTTTCTATAGCGGAAAGCAAACATTGAGGAAGTACCTATGAGGCAGGAGGACACAAGCTGTTTACACTGCACTGGTATCTCTGATCTTTCCCGTTGTAGCTCTAACCATCCAGGTTATTTCTCCATAAGCTTTAACACACTCCTAGGCAAAAGCAGTTTCTCAATAATCTTAATTTCTTTCCTTTTAAGAAAATTAACATGATTCCCACCACAGGTAAAGAAAAATTTCCTAGCATCTTTCTCCTTATCACCATAGGGATTGAAATGTTAGAAGGCTTTATTAAGGCTTCCACATGTAAATCTTTATCTCTTCCTTTGCTTCGGTTAAATACTAAAACATAATTTGCCACTGAAACGATCTGATTTAATGGGGCAAGTCAGTAAGAAAGCATCTACTATACGTCATTACATTTGCAGTAGATAGAGGAAGCAGTGATGAAGGTAATTGCTTTTAAGTTATTTACAACTGAATGTTGTAACCAACAGCACTGCCAGCCTAGTTGGTCTTTTGATCTTAGTCTCCACTCCTTACCTAAAGAAATTATTAATGAAACAGTCAACCCTCATTTTTAAATATCCTCCCAGCATAAAAATAAAATATTCTTTAAAATGGGGATTTGTAAAATACCTTCAGTTAAAGTTCCTTGTTTAATGGGAAAGAGGTAGATTATATCATAACTTCCCAGGCAAAACTCCTTCAGGAGCTAATACATTAAAGAACTCAGTGTAGCGAAATCACAAGCAGCCCTAATAAAAAGGGTTTGTGTTTATGGCAGAGACATTTTTTCAGGGTAGTATTATATATACCACTGACAAAATCATCTTTTCATTTGATAGGGTACAATGAAACAAGAGGAGAGCTGTATCCTATTGAAAGCATCTTTGTTTTACTTTTAGCAGAGCCTTTATATCTGTCTCCCTTATATTCCATTATCTGGGTGCATGTCTGTCATGGAGACAACTTCCACTTTCCCCATGTCTTCTAGAGCAGTATAGGCTGTGTATTAAACATGTATTAGTTATTCTGCCTAGTAAATCTTCCTTTACCTGAGTATGTCAAACTCAGAGACAATCCTTCCCATTCTCCATCACCTAGTTAGTTAAGGACATGTGATCAAAAACTTCCAACTACCATACACTCTGCCTATAAACACACACACAAACACACAGAGTTATAAAAATAAGTGAAAGTGAGCTTTTCACATAACACCAATATTTACCTCTTACTCTAGTAAATGACATTTTGCTTTTAAATGTACTAATTTTCTGCTGGAGTAAACATTCTATCAAAATGCACTTATCATAAAAACATTATACCATAATACACAGTATTACCTCATGTAATTCTTTTGAAAAGGATTAATTACACAGGCAGAAATCTAAAGTAAACATACACTATTCATAAGTATACACCACAACAAGAACATATACAATATTATATACATTGAGGTATTGTAAAAAGAAGAAAGTAGAGCAATAAAACTTCCATTTTACCCAGTTCTATGTTTGTAGTTTCTAACCACCTCTTAGATGGAGTTTGGCCAAAGAGATAATAAACCTTCTTCCTCACTAATATAACACTGAAAACACTTCAGAGCCTGTTTCATTGGCATGTTGGTCCTTGACTTAATATCTTAAACCACCCAAATCTACCATAACTATATAATAACCACTGTGGTCGGTCAGCCCTATAATAACATGTGGTTCCAGTTTTTGATTGTTAGTGGTATGCCATGAAATACTATTCGTATGACACATCAGTTAAAACTGAAGGAAAAAATGTTGCCTCGGGTGAAAATTTGTCAGATTTCAAGTGCTGATTATAAAACAGGTAAATACCAAAGCCCATCCCACCTCCAAGGAGAAGCCACTCCGCTCCTGTATAAGTCTCCCATGCATTGGTAGATTTTGCAAGCAACTTTAAACCCCTTTCCTTGGCACAAGCCAGCTTTATGAATAACTACTACTCAGATAGTGGATTTAAGGAGAAGCAAAACCCTTTGCCCCCTTATCTGCCACAATCCTGACCTGGTTCCTAAATTACCTGAGTTCAGTCAACTCAGCTGGAAGCTAATGAATGTTTTGAAGGATGTCTGTCAGCTATCTACAACCATTTACATCTGTGAAGCAATTTATGCAGTGGGAACGCACTGACTAGCCTTGTGGTAAGACCCTAAAGAGTCCCGGCCCTAAAGAGTACAGAGAAGTAGGCAAGTCACTTAACCAATCGCAGATTCCCCATCCATAAAATCAGTACTAACCATTCTATTATTTAATTTATTATAGCCTAAGAAAGAAAATACTCTATTCATAATTGATTTAAGGGAAAGTTGGCTAAAGTGGAGACAAGAAGTAAAGATAGGAATGGAAAATAATTTTTTAAAAGGAGAAGGAGGCAAACGTGAGAGAAAAAGAAGAGAAAGAAGGAAAAGAAAAGGGAAGAATGGGAGGAGAAAAACTCAAAGAATAGAAGTGAAAGTGAATGGAAAGGACCAATAGCTATCAGTGTCTCTTTTCCTCACTATCTCTGTTCCCAGCAGCAGCCCAGAAGTCAGTCGGCAGAGAAAGAAGAGACAGGGTTCACTCCAATAATCTATAATATGTTAGCCACGTTAAGATCAAGGATAGGAGACTGCTTTGAAGTTTCCAGTAAACTTACATCTTAGGGGGCACCAACCGGAAAAATCTTGTCTAAAAATAAATTTGTTGGCATAGTCCAAGAGTACGGACATAAGATCTTTTTGATAAATTATTGATCAAAAGAAGGGACTGATCTCCAAATTATTCAGCCACCAGACCAGTTCTCACTGTGCACTTATTTGAACACTATAACGTCAGTGCTGCTCAAGGGATGACGATGTTGTAAAGACAACGCTGCTCATCAAAGTGAGGATGATAACACAAAATATACAGCATGATACTTAGACAAAGAAGTACCATCTCAAAAATTGCTAGTATTCTTCTAATCTTGGCATAATTTTCCGGCTACAGGCCTGTCTTCATTTGCAAGTTATTTTATGAAGGCTGAGTGAAACAACTGTTGCTCCATAAAAGAAATACAGCACAGGGCTGGGAATTGGGAGCCATGAGTCTCTGTACTAAAAACCTCTTTAAGGCCTGAACAATTAATTTTTAAAATCCTTACAGTGTCTGACATAGAACTGAAAGTATAATTCAGTAGCAACAGTATAAGGTACAATAACATTCACAGCAACCACAGAAACATCAACGATAACCACTGTCTGAGCAGCTGTTACCAGCAAAAATAGCAGTAGGGCAGCAATACTAACCGTGGTAATCAGTGCAATACTATCACAACCCGTTACTTCCTGCACTATGGGTGATCTATCTTCATACCGAGAAGATAAAGCCTCCCATGCAAATAAACATTGATCTGTACCAACTGGATCAATAAGAAATCAGGAAAGATTGCAAGCTGAGGAAGCTCAAATGCTAAGATGTTGTAAATACAAGTTTCTCTCTAGCAGTCCGTCCAGGGTCCTGCTCACCAGTGTCAGACTCAACATCTCTGTAGCGCTATTAAATATAGAGGATGCTGACAAAAGAAGCTGGTGGGATTATGAACAGAGTGCTGAATCTGGTTTCCTTGATATTTGAAGAGAAAAGAATCCTTGGCATCTGCACTCTCAAGATTAAATCCAGGACAGATCTTTCCTCTCTGGTCTTCAAAACCCCCAAATCTTAAGAGACTACACTCTTTCAGATTCAAGGTCACTTTTAAGGTGCCAGGACAAAAAACAGAACTACCACGATGACCAGCTGAAAGACGCTTCCATTTGGATCCTGGGAATCCTGGAGAAAATGACAGAGAAGTTGGCAGAGTGGCCAGAGCATATCCAAGAAAATCACTTTAAAGCACTAGGTAGATTCTACTCTCCAACTTAATGAACACCATTTTGTTTTTCATTTGGGGAAGGTATTAACCATTGCTGAAGAAAATAACCAAGAGCGTGGGTCCATAGCAACGCTCATTTTGTTGTTATTGTTCATCTCTTTCCTTCGGAGAAAGACATGGTTTCCCTTGGAGAAAATGGAGAACATTTAATAATATATACAGAGTATATATTTAAACAAACAAACATAAAAAAAACAATTACAAAGAGCTGAATGTGATCAAAGCTTGACTATGAACCATAAATAAAGAAATGTGCTTCCAAAAGGGCAATTCCAAAGAGAAAAGCATTTTCTGGTTAGCAAATGTACAAAGTAAGACACTGGCACACTCGTTCAAATACATGTAAGACTCGGTGCAGTCAAAGAAACATACTATATCACAATGGCAATACAAAAAAGACAATACACTATGAAATAAACATCTTAATGGAGTAACTCAAGGGAAAAAATATATCAGAAAGTCTCTCACCACTACTGGGTAGTGTGTTTATTAATGTAAGAATAAGAGACAACAATGTAAGAATAAGTCAAGACAAGTCAAAAGACCTGTTTTTGTTACAGGCCTGATAAGCATCCCATAACCCAGTATCTTCCTCTGTGGCAGAAGCTGAGGCAACACTAGGAGTGAGAAGGGGTAAAACTAGGCCCCACTAGTGAAATAAATATTCACTAGTTATATTGATAGTGAGATTTGCAGTCACTTACTAGCTTGGGCTGGAGCAAAGTGTTCTTCCCTTAAATGGACCTAGTGGCAACTCACCAAATATTTAAAACTCTAAAGCACTATGTAAGTGTTGCTTACTATCATCACCACTTCTACCAAAAATGTAATATGCAAACTCAACAATTTGAAAATTAGATTTTATTTTTCAAAGCCAAAAACCAAAACAAAACCCTGTGTTCCATGTATTATTATTGCTTCCACTCACTATGCCGAAAGCGAATATACTTCTTGCGGCTTCCGAATAATGTGTGGTCCTTCATTCCAGCCATAAGCGGTTCTGAGTCATAGACACCTAATTTAGAGGTTGTGACTGCTAACTGTGATAGGTCCATGTGATTGGATTACAAATGCCTCACCTATCAGTAAAACAAACTTCCGGGTGTGTCTGGTGGGCCACAGAGGCATGGCCTGCGGTGCTATAGTCTGTCCTCACCCTCCTCGCTGGGGCTGCCCTCCTGCTCTGCTTCCAGGCTGCATTAACCAAGAAGCTTTGCCCTGCCACACCCTTCTTCGGTGACGTTTCTGCCTCGGAGCCAGCTATAGACTAAATCACCAGAGGCCACCTGACAAATTAAACCCCTCCTCCTTTAAATTTGATGGTAGTTGGCAACAGGGCCTAGAAGGAGGTGATTAAAGCTTAGAGAGGTTACACAGGTAGGGCCTGGTTAGTGTTCTCATACAAAGACACACTGGGGAGCGCACTGCCTCTGCCATTTGAGGGTGCAGTGATAACCGACTGCCCGTAAGCTAAGAAGAGGGACGACACCAGAGCTAGCACCTTGGTCTTGTACTTCCCAGTCTCTAAATCTGTGAGAAAACAAATTCCTGTTGTTGAAGCCATCCAAGTTATGGTTGTTTCGTGAGAGCAGCCTGAAAAAGCTAAGGGACACACCTACTAACTGTTTTAAGGTATTTTCCTATTGTGTGTTTGTTTCATTATTCCTCTAGCTTAAGCATTCGTACTCAACCCTATAGCACAGCAGATTTTGTGAGTATTTGAACGTCTATGTGTTCCAGACACTGTGCTCTACAAGCAAACAATGATGAATAAGATCATCAAAGGCCCAACCTTTATGAGAGCGATGATAAGAAAGACAACCACGGTCCCTACCCTCAGGAAAATACTAAACAGACACAGGTATCAATAACTTATGGCAGTTGTTACAAGTGCTACTCATGAGAAGTAGACTTTACACATATGAGACCCTTTGGGAGTCTCCGTGCAAAATTAAAGAAATAGCCTGCTCCCTCTGAAGCACAGTAAAGAGCACAAGGTCAGCACGGTTTGGGTGCAACCATGGCCCAAGGGAAATCAGAGATCCCTAGGCCACAGGAGGCCATGACGAAATGCAGCGGCTTGATGAGCAGAGTGTTACAGTCCTGTACGTCCACATGGAAGCGCAGAGCTGCTCTGATGAGAACGTGACAGGGAAGGGCCATCTTACTGTAATGTTAATTTCCAGACACATTCTGGTAACTTTGGACTGAAGATTAAGACATAGTAAGTGCTCTGTACTAAACACCTGTTGTTTCTGTCCAACAGCCATTTGCAAAATTTCTAAGGGATCCAGAGTTTCCTTTAGAAAAGAAGATCCAAATGTTCAAATTCTCTTAAAGAGAACCCCCCTCAGCCATTCTCTAAGCATGTGGTTTCCGTGAAGCCAACTCCAACCCTAGCACACAGTGGAGGAAAGGGTGGTCCCTGGCTGCCTTAAAATAACAGCACATCCATCCCTGTGGCTACACTGATGAATTCCAGAACGGCATGTAACCTAGTCACGGCCAAAAAAACGTAAGCTTACTCTTTCTCTGGAATTGCTAGTATGAAAATGAGACCGCAAGTGAGCTAGTAAATCTGAAAGCCATGTGAGGCAAACAGAGAAAAGTCCCAGAAACAATATTTGAGCAATGGCTTTGGTCTCCTCTCCTTCTCCCTTCCCCCTCCCGCTCCCCTCAACCTCCCTCTGCCTCTCTCTCATCTCCCTCTCCCTCTCCCTCTCCTTCCACCCTCACCTCCTCTTCCTTCTTCTTCCTCTCCTCTTTCCTACTCTTCATTTTGAGATAAAGTCTTGTTAAATTAACCCAAGTAGCCTCAAACTTGGCAATTCTCCTGCCTCAGTCTCCAAAGTAGCTGGGATTACAGCCCTGGACTTTTATATGAACCGGTAAGTTCTCATCATCTTTACGGTGCTTTAGGCTGCCTTCTCGAGCGCTTGCATTCTAGAGAACCCTAGCGGGCACGTGCTCTGCTTGCCTTTTCCTCCATTTTCTTCCAGGGTGAGGTCGGCTGAGTCAAACAGGCAGTGGGTCTCCGTCCCTCAGGCAAGGGCTGCTGCGATGGTCTCCCCCATAGTCATCTTACCAGGAGCTAACATACTAGGGAAAGCTCCCTGTACTCTTATAATTAAGGGCTGCAGCTCACAACCTGCCATCCATGCATCTGTTTCCTTCAGCAGGAAGGCAAATGCCAAATAATATGAGACAACCGAGGAGACTCCTGGACTTGAAACCCAGGTTACCGCTCCAGTAGCAGATGTGAGCGGTCTTCCTTTCTGTCCTCACCGTTTCCGTGTCATAGCTACTCTAAGCCAGAAAAGGGAGCTACAGCACTCAGAATTACAGAGACTGGAAACAGTTCCTGAAAGTAGATGAACAGTTTCTATTCTTCCCTCCCTGCCTGGGAACTAAGTGTCAATGGCCCCTTCCTTCAGTTTCTGTCACAAGTCTCTAGCATACTTGCTTACCTGTATGGTCACAAGAGTCTCTGCATTGAATTATGTCTCCTTAAAAGTCACATGTTGAACCCTTAATTCCCAGTGTAACTATATTTGGAGCTAAGGCCGTAGTGGTGAACCCATGACGCATGTGCTGCAGAGCAGTGGGTACACAGAGTCCAAGCAGCTAAGCAATGGATAACAGTTGTTTTTATAGCAAACAGTTGTTTTTCATAGGTTATAGAAGCTAAAACCTCAGTGTTCAGGTTTAATTGCAGTGTTGGCACTTTGCAATAAATAAGTGGGTTTGGGGCTGCAGTTTGGGCCCTTGGTCTCTAAAAGTTTCACCCTCCCTGAGCTAGGACGTAAGAAAGGCTTAGTGTTCTGGTAAGGGTGGAGCCCTAATCCAATGGAACCGATGTTCTTATCAAAAGACGAGAGATACCAGGAAAAGCAACTTGAAGACACAGTAAGAAGGTGACTGTCCAAAAGTCACAAAGTGAACTCTCCCCTGAAACCAAATTGGCTAGACTCTTAATCATAAACTTCTGACCTCTAGAACTGTGATAAAATACTACTATTTAAACCACCCAGTCAATGGTATTTTCTTATACCAGCCTGAGCTAACTAGTACACAATAGGTAATAGTTACCCAAAGCCAATGGAAGTAAACTGCACGATAAGGTTTCCCAAAAGCTATGCACTATCAAACTACATTGAGGCAAAAACTGGAATTACTGGCTTGAAAAAGTTAACAGTGGTTTTCAAGTAGAAAAGAGCTAGCATGTCAAAGTGGGTGCTAAACCTGTTCTGGGTATCTCAAAAACAAGATCAATGAAGAAGAAAAAGGTAAAGCTAGTTTCAGCTTAACATTAGACCACAAAGAATTCTCTATTATTTTAAAGGCTTCCCTCATTTGAATCCTTTGTTACTGAAGGCAGACAAGCAGATGGTGAATAAGAAATCCTCAGAAATATTAAGCAAGTAAATCTGTCTGTAGGGTAAAAGGTTGAGATATAAAACTTATATGTCTTCTTCCAACTTAGGAATCTATGAGAAAGAGCAGCAATTAAAAACTAGATTACTGGTTTCAAATCCCAGCTCTATTGATTACAAGCTCTATGACTGTGAGCAAGTTATTTAATACATTTTTGACTCAGTTCCCTCACCTGTAAACCTGGGACATCAAGAGTATATTTTTAATCTTATGACAGTTAAATGAGTTAATATATGTAACACACCTCCAGGCACCAGCCTCCTGGCCTGTAATAACCCCTCAGAAAGTGGTGGTCAGTGTCAACAATAGATAAGTGACAGCTTTGTGCTCAGTCCCATTAACCAAAATAGGGTACCAAAATACACATACAGACCTGTTCCTCCAGATTAATGCATGAAAACAGGACAAAACAATCAACGCTTCCAATTTTTGAGTTCTTACTGCAAACTGAACATCTTATATGCGTCATTTCAGCAGCCAGCAAAATAGGTATTACCGTTCGCATTCAAAATGAAGGAACCAAAACTGATAAAATTAAGTCATTTGAAGGTAGTTATAAAGTGATGGTAAGGATCCAATCTACTTTGTTGGGCTCTATTCATTCTAGTAGCCATTTCAAAACTAGTCTGTCCCTCAAAACCGCCATCTCTTTTGGTGGTACGGGAGAGTAAAACAAAGGCCTTTACACGGACCTGCCTCCCCGGTTTCATTTTTTTAATTTTGTCTTGCTAAGTCACTAAGTTGCGCAGGCTGGATTCAAATACTACCTCAGCCTCCCAGAGTGCTGGGATTACAGACTCGTGCTACCATGCTTGGCCTAGTCTGTTCCTTCCTACTACCCGGTTCATCTTTGCCACGTCCTCTGAGGTAAACAGAACAGACAGTACCATGTGGGAGCTGACATATAGGCTCTCTCGTCAGACAGCCTGGGGTCAAATGGCTGCTTCATCGGTTATTAGGTGTACAGCACTGGGTGAGTTACTGAACTGAGGCCTCGGTTGCTTCACACTCTAGAATGAAGAGAATGACAGCAATACCTGTATCAAAGGGTTTCTGGGAAATTGAATGTGCTAACACACACGAGGTATCTGGACCACGGCTCATCCTAGTGAGGTCTTATCTGCTGCTATCATCCCCACTTGATGGACAAGAAACTAAGGCAAATCAGTGAAAAAGCTAAGACCACAAGTCAGGTTTCTTATTTCGCAACTGTTTTTCTCCTCACTCATCACTGAATGGTGGGGATACGTTCTGAGAAAGACACAGTAGGTGATTTCATTGTGCAAACACCACAGAATAGACTGATATAAACCTAGACATAACAGCATAAGCTTTATGGTATTAGCCATAAATAAGAGAGCAAGATTAAATTAAAAGAGAAGTCATGCACTCAAGAGAGTCAGTAACACACGAGGTATGAGGCTGCTGCTGGGGTAGCACAGCACATGACTTTATAGTAATTTTTATAAGAAGGAAGAGTGCACCTGAAATAAGTATCACAGCAAATAAATAACAGAGTCCTTTGCTATCAAGTATTATGTACTGTACATTATTATATGTGCTACACTTTTTACACTACTGCCAGTACAGTAGTCTTGTGTACACCAGCATCAACACAAACGTGAGTTACACCTTGCACTCGGACGTTATGATGGCTGCAACATCACTCGACAATAGGAATTTTTCAGCTCCATTATAATCTTATGGGACCACTATCATATACTGACCAAACTGACAAGCCAGGACTCGTGGTTCATGGCTGTAATCCCAGGACTGAGGAGGCTGAGGCAAGAGGATCACAACAAATGCAAGTTCAGCCTGAGCGATAGTGGGTTCAAGTCCAGCCTGAACTACATAGTGAGACCCCGTCTCAAAACAACAAACAAAAAAGCCACCAAAAACAACAAAATGATCATCTCTCATTGACCAAAGTGTCATTATGCAGTACACAACTATAGTTACTGATATAACATATTAGGATTTCTCTTCTAAAGTAAAAGGCTACATATCATATATCATATTTCTACAAACTTGAATATTGCTGAGTCCTTTGTCAAAATGATTAAATTTCTGCCAGCTTTACAAAACCAGTATACCCAGTATGCTTTATCACTAATGACTGTGTAACTACAACAAATTAAATCTGGTTGCCCCTCTTCCATATGCCCCTGCCCCACAAACATCCCTCAGTATGAGAAGGTACTTTCTGGCTCTTGTGGCTCAGTGGCCACGGCTACAGTTGAAGGTTTTTCCAGGCCTAAGCCTCTTTCTAGACCTCAGCTAAGTAAGTAGCTAGACAATTTTTAGAGAAATGTAATTGGCCTCAGATCTGGCTTCCATTTTCCTTACCAAATGGCGATGTGTTCTCTTTGTGACCCTTCCAATGGCCCCTCTCGTACTTCTAAACAAACCCAGTATGGACGGGCATTTTCTCTTTTGAAACTTCTTACCAATCCAACACAAATAATCATTTTTTTTTTTACTATACCCCTGACAATAGCAAAGTAACACTCACTTCCTTCTCCTGTTGTGGCCTGGGGACCAAAACAGTAGGTCTTTGAATTAAAAATTTTCAAACAAGAGGCAAATGGGGATTGACAGTGTTCTTCTCCCCTCTCTCTCCCTCACTGTCAAATTAGGCCTCTAACCCTTTCACATAAATGATGGGTTTTGCATGGCCTAAGGACCGCAAATCCATGCCAAATCTTACTCCCCCATATGGCAGAAAGGGCTGTTGCCATGGGACAGATGCTGAGCTGTGGCTCAATCCTGTGTGGAGCACTTACTGCCCAGAGGGTGTCACCTCCGAGATATTCAGGGCTCCATCTCTCGCTCCCTGCCCGCCTATTAGGCTCAGAACCAGGCATGCAGCGTAATCACTCTGCCTCTCCCGGATCCCTGAGGAGAGCCTCCTCTTCGGGGTGGCACGTCTGTCATATGGCTACCAGTCATCTGGTTTTAAGCAGATTTTTGTTGGGGGGTGCCAGTATTGTACTGTTTTCCTTCCCTGCGGACCCTTGTCAGGGTAAATGATGAGAGTAGATTAGCTCATCAAGGATCTGAGTCTTGCTTGGCAAAACATGGATTATTTGGATCCAGAGAGTTAAACTGCATTTATTAGGGGTCCCTTTCAGTGTTAAAAGGTGGGTTAGTGATGAAACATAGCTGCTTTCATTATTTTTTCCTTATAACTTTTCCATGTCCTTGTTACTAACATGGAAACATTTTTTTACTTCATAACTCATTGATGAATGTCAAGGCTTTCAGCTAACTCAGAAAAGGTTGAATGATACTAAGGTCAAATAGGCCAGAGAGAGCCGAATTGGAGAACTGAAAAGGCAGCCCGACAGAGTCTAGCTAATGGAAACAAAGAGGAAAACCTGAATAAGAATGGCAATACTAGTAATATCAACAAGGAAAAACAGGCAAGGAGAGAATGAGAATTAATTATGCATCTTCTCTGAGCCAAAACCTTACAAGATGGCTCCTAATAAGGACCCTACAAGAAAGGTAGCACTTCATTTCTATGAAGAAGTGGCTTTCCTAACACTGTCTAATAATTACTAAGTATAGGACCTCAATTCAAGTTTGTTCAGCCCCAAAACCTCCCTCTGTTTATTTATTTACTGGTACTGAGGACCCAACACAGGTCCTTCAGAATGTCAGGCAAGCACTCTAACACTGAGCTGCCTCCCCCTGCCCGACCTCATTCTTTTAAATGCATCACTGTCTTGAATTTAAATGACTGTGTTCATGCTGAGTCACTAAAAATTGAATGTAACTACAGACACATGGAACATTAACATTGGACCGAGCTGGGTGAAGAGCACTTGGGAACTCTGCACTGTCTTTGCAACTCCTCTGTAAATCTAAAAATTATTTCAGAGATTTTCATAATGAGTGTAATTGCATTTCACAGGGCACATGTAGCCCTGTGACAAAGACTTGGTAATTCTGCAGATGAACCGCCCAGTGACTCAAAGATCAATAAACAGACTTAATATGATTTACTCACTGTCCTATTGACCTCATGCTGATGAACCCAAATATTGCTTCTCACTGAAATGAAATCAGTACTTTAACAACTCCTGTCAATCCAAAGATATTTCCCAAGTAAGCCTGCTAATGTTGTTCATTTAAACATACTGCTAAAACCCGCAGTTATTCACAATGCTACATACGTAATGATCACACCTCACTTCTTTGGGGTATATGCACCGAAACTTTATTCAGATAGGTGGTTCACTACAGTAAAATATTGTAAGCTTTTTGAGTGATGTTATGGTTTGAATGTGCACCTGCCCCTCAGTTTCATCTGTTGGAATCTAAGACCCAACATAATAGTGTGAATAGGTGGAGTCAAAGGAGGGTGTGGCGGGTGAATGGGGGGGTCATTCTGATGGCAGCCACCACGTTCTGCGATACTGTCCAGGAGTTCTTCCATCCGAGATTCCCGGAGCTACCTTGGCCACTATACCAGTGAGATCTTATCTTCAGGCACTATGCTATGTGAACTGCACAAATCTATTCGGTCCAGATTTTCTTCAATAAATTTAGTCCATCTCTGTCCACAATCCAACTTAAAATATTAGAACATCATGTGGGGAAGACATTTTAGGAATAATTTAATAACAGTGCCCCCTTACCCCCAACCACTATGTTGAAGTTGAAGAAAGTTATTTTGTATTTAGTCTTGCTACATAGAAAGCCAATGTTCGTCCTTGAGACTAACAGTGTTCTGGTGTAAATTCTCTCTGTGGCTTGCCCACAAATACCCCATAACATACTGCTGTTGTTTAGAAAGCTTATATTTATTGATGCTATGCATTAGCACTCTCTCTCTAAATGGAGGCCCGACAATATGGAATATGACTACTTCTGCATATTTTCCATACTGAAATGAGTTTAGGAATGTAGAAAGCATCTCTGAATCCTACGTTAAAGTGGCTCATTTTAATAAGGTATCAGGAGGGACTTGTTGTAGGTAAAAAAAAAAAAAAAACATATCTCAGTGGTTTGGCAAATTAAAAGTTCTTATCTATATCAAAATGAGGGTAATCCAGGAGATTCTACTCCATAAAGTATTAAGCACCCAGTTCCTTCTGTCTGGTAACTGTGACCTCCTTTAAGTCTTTGAATCTTTCCCCTTAGGGTGACAAATCAAAAGAGTAGAGCTTGTCTATGAGAAGACTTTTATGAGCAAGGCCTAGAACAACATATCGCTTCTGCTCAATGACAAAACCCAGCCACAAGCCACACCAATATGAAGGACAAGAGAGGCTGAGAAATGGGATCTAGCTGTGTGCTCAGAAGGAAAGAACACAGATAGTAAGTTCCAGCAGGCTCTGCCAAACGTAGAAAGTTGCTGTACTTAAAGCAGGGAGGGAGTCCTGGACTATCTATCGGACATCAATGTCTACACTGCAATTTATTCATACTAAAATATCAAAAATGCTCTACTTGAATTAACCTACATACATATACATTTTTAAATAGTTGGTTTTACAGTGACATAGAAAAATATTAAGTTTATCTAAGTAATCAAGATTTGCTAAATTTCTTATTAAATAATCAAAGCCAAAAACTTACTAGGATAACAAAAATCTGTTCTATCTCTTTTGATGTCAATATAACTGCCATCAGTAAAAGAGATGAAGCCAGAGAATCGAAAACTAGTGTGTGGAAGTCAGGAAATAAACCCCATGTTCCAACTGCGATGTAATATGGTTCTGGAGTTAAGGCGCAGAGGATCTTCGAACAGAATTTCTTGCCTTCTGCTGGACACTGAATTTCCCTTCTAATTCCATTGTCATGGGGGTTGCCACCATGTGATGAATTCTAATGTGATTCATTGCTGTGTGACTCATCCTGCTTTTTCACTTTCAAATTAAGAGACATTTCTGGTGTCCTCTTAATTCTGCTCAGCCTTGTGTCCTTCCTTGGGCTTTTCCTGGCAGGGTGAGTATGTAAGCATCCCCCACAAGGGAGAGACGGGCCTGGAATTCAAAAGGAAAAGCACCAAAGGGCAGTTCCCCTTTAGAATCTAAACAACAGTGGGTATAGAGTCCAGTTGTCAGAGAAGACATGATGTTTCTCACCCAAAGAAAATCATTGACTCTGGTCATCTCTAAAATCTCAGGTCTGAGATTATCCCTGGTCTACTAGTGCCTCCGGGGCCCCGAGGTCTACTAGTGCCTCTCTCTTGACGTACCTTACCCTGAAGAATAAAGGCTCTCAGTTCCTTGTGTTTCCTAATGACTATCCATAGCACAATGGCTTGGAAAGAGAGGGAGGGGTAGACCGGAGAGAAAGGGCTGAGCCAGCTTTGGAGACAATTGTGGTCCAGGCTGGCAGCCATTCAGAGACTGCTGCTTTCCACCAGGGGCTTTGCTGACCAGATCAAAGCGATATTTGAGAAGGCAGCAGCTGTGGCTGGAGCCAACACCCCTAACTCCTCTTAGCTAATGAACTGGAAGGATCTTGAGGGAGCTAGGGAAGAATGAGTCCCTTGGGATATACAGGGAGGCCTCTCCTTCCCTGAATTTTCTATTTTTAATTAAGCCTGATGGTTTGTTAAGGATAAGACCTTTTAGATAAAATATACTGAGCAGACCCAATGCCTACCTAGTAGATCTCTCAGGACCTCAGACTTGAGCCTCCAGTCTTATTTTGATAGAGCCAAGAGAAAAAGGACAGGATATTTTAAAAATATTTTTTATTTCAAAAGAAAAACATGATTATTACTCAAAATCAAAAGATTTCTGAAATATGTAAGAGAGAAGGAAAATGTACACAATAAATCTGTCTGCATAGGGGACAGTAAGTGTTTTTATTTAGCTTCTTTAGATACTTCTGCATATTATTTATTATATCTTTTGATGTTATAGAGAAAATTTTGATCACATTATACACTCTTTTGTAACTTGCCTTTTCCAGTTATTAAAATTACTTACAGATCTCTCTCATTCACTTTAACAAATAGTGTTCTATTCTACGTGTATACCTTTACATAACAAGTGTTAGTAACTAGTGTTATTGTTATTTCCAGAATGTTTTAAAATAAACTTCTAACAGAAAGATTGCTAGAGCAAAGGATGTATATTAGTGTGTATACATGTATTTATTTAATACACATTGCTAAATTATAATTTTTTCTATTTTGGCTCTCTATAAATATACTTCTAAAATAAATCTAGAGCAAGTTACTTGAATCACTTGGCCATGGAATGAAGACATTAGAGTAGTTCCTGCCTAAATAAATATCTTCAAAATTTAAACATTTGGCTCTGAGAATAGTTGTCATGATCATAAACAGAAAATCCACCCAAATTAGAGAAAGTCCATAAGTGTCTAAAACAAACAAATCATTTACACAATTTTATATTCAATTTCTGATCCTGGAAATTATTCACAATTGCACAAATATTTTTTATTTTAAAGAGAAAAGAACCAAAACAAATTAACAAACACGCAGACATAAAAACAATAAAAGAAACACAGAACTTCAGACAAAGTGGTAGGACATCAACAATGTCTGTCATATTACATATTGTTATCTTCAAATTGGTTACTCAGATAAACAAACATAGGCACGTAAGATTGATCAAACAATTAAACATTAACTGTTCCTTTCCATAAAACAATAGAAATTAGTAATACAATTATCTTAGCTATCTTATGAGTGTGTGTATATATATATATGTATATACACACACAAGATATAGATATACACATGATCAAAATTATATATATATATATATATATATATATATATAATACATATTTTTCTTTCTTTCTTTTCTCTTTTCCCTCACTGTAGTCATTCTTTCTTTTTGAGCAGTTTCTTTCCCTTTCACAATATCTATCATACCTTTTGGGTTTTATTTACTCTTTCAGGTTCTTTCACTAGGGAGACAAAATGATGTTAACACATCTGAGTCTGATTTATTCCACTTACGAGCATGGTCTCTAGTTGCATCCATTTACCTATAAAAGCCTTGAGTTTATCTTTCTATATAGCTGAGTAATATGCCATTGTATAACAATACATCTTTTTTATCCATTCCTCAGTTGATGGGCATTTGGGTTGCTTCCACAATTTAGCCATTAGAAATTGTGCTGTTATAAACATGGGTGCACATATATCACTGTGGTATGATGTTTTTAGTTCTTCTGGAAAAATACCCAAAAGGGAAATAGCTGGATTGAGTGCGACCTCTAATCCTAGTTTACTGAGGAATCTCCAGGCTGATTTCCACAGTGGTTGCACCAGTCTACAGTCCCACCAACAGTGGAGTAGGGTTCCTTTCTCCCCACAGCCCCTCCAGCATTTGTTATGGGTTGATTTCTTGACGATAGCCATTCTCTCTGGGGTGAGATGGGATCTCAGTGTTGTTTTAATTCCTCGATAGTATGGAAGCTAGAAAAGGAAGAGAATGTATAAGGAAAGAAGATTATCCAGTGCTCCAAGAAATGAAGAGTAGAAATAAGGAGGGTCTACAATCTGACAAATACGTCTTTCACTCAGACAGGTAGATGTCCCTGTGCTGGACACTGGATAAGGTATCAGTGGTGTCTCTGTCCTTGAATTGTAGCAGATGGAGAAAGAAACCAAGAAAAATGGCTCCCAAACATTACTTTCTGGAGCTCAAATTCCATAACTCACCCCAAATTTTTATATTCTGAACTCCAACAATCAGTCAAGTCTGTACCCTCATTCCCTAAGTGACTGCTAAGTGCCCTTCCCTAATGAATACTACCCCGTGTTTAACCCTATATTGGTGTCTGTGACTAGAATAGGTTCATGTGGAAGCTTTTGGCATCACAGAAATCACATACCACTAAAAAAAAGGTAATAAGTGTGTCCACTCTCATCCAAACGCATTTCAGATTTCATAGGTCATTTAAAAAGTCATAGCTGGTATTTGAGAGGAAAACAGAACAAAAGAATGTTTTATGGATATGTTTGGAAAATAACAACATGAATTCATTTGACCCTATATATTTACTACTTCTATCCCCAAGTAAAGGTTTTTAGTTGGTTTCATTTTGTTTTTAGCCAGGCGTGGTAGTGCTTGAGTACAGTCCCAGCACTGTTAGGAAGCTAAGGCAGCAGAACCACGAGTTCTAATTCAGCCTGAGAAATGTAGCAAGACGCTGTGTCAAATTTTTCGTTTTTTTTTAAGTACTGGGGATATAGGTCAAAGAGAAGGCCTTGGCTTCAATCCCCAGGACTGGACAAAAAATCAATTACTGATTGTATTAAAGTTCTTTGTAAACTGAAGATAAAAAGTCAAAAATGAAAAGGAAACTTTTAAGAATTGATACACTTTGAATAAGATAATATGAGTAGTCGGCAATTTTAATTTCTAAACTTGAAATACGATACAGTTAAATAATTTCTTGAACCAAATGTAAGAATTATATAAAAATGCTGATGAAGTTTTTTAAATTTCATGTGGGCATTAACAAATAGAAGATATTCTGAATGCCGCTAGCAGACATCAATGTTAGCATAGTGTTTGTCTATATAAACAGTTACTATATAAATAACTCTTTTAAGAAAAGGTATATTTTACCACCATTCCCCCTTAAGGTAGGATTATTACTTTTTGTAGGATTATTACTTTAATTAATTACTTTTAATCCCTCTAACTTTAGAATTGTTAGAGGGATTTTAGGTAACCCTTCTAACAGGAAATGTGTGAAAATGTGTTATGTGTGGGTGTGTGCATATATAAACCAATTTATTGTTTTATTTCATTTCAAATCAGTGTATTCAAATATTTTATCTTATAAAAATATTCCTATAATAAACTTTACTGGGAAAACTTAGGCTTATTTAGACCAGTCTTAATTTTTAAATATTGAACAATAGCCAAAAAATGTGTTTTAGAATCATGTAGAGTATTTCAAATCCCAGATCTATTATTTACTCAGCAGGAAATTTTGGAGAAAGCAGTGACCACTCTAAGACCTGGTTTTCCCCACTGCAAATAAAAAGCTACTTTTCATAGGGTTCGGGTGTGACTTAGTGGTATGAGGACACCTGTCATGCGCCAGACAAATCCTGGGCATTTAATAAGTTTGGTTTCCTTATATTCAATTAAAATATGAATTATTTTTACAAAAAGGCTTTCTAAACTTACAGAGTACAATTATTAATAAATAAATAATAAATAAATGACTAGTTAATGCTGTTAATAGATATAATTTAAATTTTTTGTTAAACTTAATTTGCCTTGTTAAATCATTACTCCAAAATAAATATTACTATGGTCTGGATGAAAAATGTTCTCCCAAAGACTCTTAGGTCAGAAGCAGGGCTTCAGAGGTTAGTGGATGGTGGAGGGGCACTAAAGCCCCGCTTAGTTTATAACTAAAAGGGTTAGTACACTGATGAGTTCATAACTGAAGGCGCTGTTGGAAGGTGGGATGTGACTGGGGACAGTGGGTCACTGAGGCTGGGACCTGGAAGGGCCTCGGTCTCCCTCCTCCCTCTTCCTTCCCCTCCCCCTTCACCTCCTTGTCACCTTCCTTTCCCTCCCCCTCCCCCTCTCTGCTCTTCCCTTCTCCTCTCTCTGGTTCATTTTCTGTTTCGGGCAGCCATGAGGTGAACAACTTTCATGGTGTATCAGTCAGAGTTTACTGGAGAAACAGCTATAACACAAGACATTCAAATGTACAAGAAATTACAAATTTGTCTTACAATGGTCAGCCATAGGGTTAGATGAGGAAGTGCGCAGAGGGTGTTTGCACATTGGAGGTTGAAGAGCCCAGGCCTGGGGCCTGGAGCTCACCGCAGTGTCCATGCAAGTCCGTATGCGATGAAATGCTGATGAATCTACGATGAAGGCCGGAGAGCCAACACCAGAAGGCTGAAGAGTCCCAGGCGGAAGCCGGAGTCTGCACCGGAAGCCAGGAGACGACCAAGCTGGAGGTGAAGACCGGAGCTCCTCCAAAGAACTCGCAGCCGGTCCCTCCTCAGTTCCTTTTTATACAGTCTACCAGCTCTGGGGAGGGGGGGGGTCCTCTACACCCACACCCTCTGCATGCCTTCCTCTTGCACAGGTTTAGGATGAATATAAATAAGCATCCCAGCTCCCTTCTGAGTCACATAGCTACCTTCTAAACTTCTCAAATTAACACAATAAACAACATCCCAGAAGGGTAAGGGCATGTCCTTTTTACCCCAAGATGCACAACTGCTGAGTCACTCAGCCAAACTTCTAGACTCCCCAAGTTGACACAATGTATGAACTATAACCCCTGCCTTCCCTGCTGTGAGGTTTGTGCCTCGGAGCTAGATTACCATGGACTGAAACCTCTGGAACTATGAGCCAAAATAAACTCCTTCAAGCTGCAGGTGCCAGGTTTTTTTCTCAGAGACAAAAAACTGATTAATATCAATATTCAGGCACCTTGCTTTGAACCATATATTATACTGTATTTCCCAACCAAAAGAATGCTGAGAGAAGTCTGTCCTAATTATAATCTTTTGAAACAGTAACCAAAGTCAATGCCAAACCTAAAAAGGACTATAATCAGTACTGTATGGTTCTTGTTTATTGAATAGAAAGAAATGTGCTTTTACATCATTCATAAGCCTCAAATAGCACAGCGAAGGAAAAGCGAACAACAGGCATCACCTGAAACTGACGTTTTTAAGTAGCCCTTTTCCTTTTCCCCACTGTGCTTCCAGAAATTAGGCCCTTGAAATAAACTCCCTTAATCAATACATTAGCAATTCTTATGTTAAATTTGCCAGTGTTCCTAAATGTTAAAAAGTTCAAATGTAGGGAAGAAAAGCCAGGAGTAACAACAGATCCTGAGATCAATTACTGTAATGTGACCAAGAGTCAACTGACTTTAACGAAAGATCAGAGGCAATAGAATGTGTATGAGTTCAGTCCACCCTTGAAGAATCCCATGCAATCAAGTTCCTGCTTGCTCTCGCTTTCCTTTGCTTTGCATTTACAGCCATCTTTCCTTCCCTTCCTTCACTGTGTCCAATCTTAAATGTAAAACATGAAGACGACAGCCTTCCACAGACTCCTTGACCATGGCTGGGGATATAGCTCAGTGGAATAAGCGCTTGCCTAGCAAGCGCAGGGTCCTGAGTTCGATCCCCAGTACCGCAAAAAAAAAAAAAAAAAAAAAAAAAAAAAA